>CM046458.1:12397845-12447845 GCA_025506515.1 Flaveria trinervia | reverse complement strand
TTTCCGATGAACAACTTTCAAATAGTAGTTGGAAAATTCATCTCATTAAGAGAAAAAACGAGGTTCGAATAAAAGACATGGCAACAAGGTCTTTAAGCAAGGTGGTTAAGGCGTTTGAAAGCGTTTGCGACAAATCTTTACGACCATCTTTTGCGACAAGCCATAGAACATTTGTCGCGGGTTCTAAACGTTTGCAAAACGTAAGTATTGTGTGTGTTGAGGTCAAGCTTAGAGGCCCCGGCTTTCAAAGATTGATACCACCATGTATTGGACCATTTACAATGGTCAAAAACATCACAAATCTGTCACGACACAAGCCTCTTTGCAAATTATGCTGTTTTTGTGACGGAGTTTTGTTTAAATACATCTAGCAAAAGAAACTTATTGCAATGGTATCAGTTCGTGACAAAAATGCCGTGTGTTACAAATCCATCAAAGTACCACGGATTTGTGCAGATTGTATTGCGACAGAATAGCCATGGCTAGGTTTCGCGACGAAAATGTCTTTAATTCAGTCACAGACCATCGTGCCGCAACTTTGCCAATCGTTGCTTTCACTCTTAAATCCGTCACAAAATTAGCGACTGATTTCGTCTTTCGTTAGTACTACAATGTGTAGTAGCGTATGAACGTTAGCTTAACAAACAAATGTTATGTTAACATGCTTTTAATATCTTTTTATGATGATTCTAGGAAAAGTCAGATGAAAAAGTCGAAAAAACATGTGATCAAGTGACTGAAGCAGCAGATGCAGTTAAAAAAGGGGCAGCACAGGTACATTTGCAATAGTTTCAATTTGAATAATTAGTTGATTAATTAGCTATTTAAATTAATTATTAATTAAACAATAGTGTTTGCATGTTAAGCAATATTTTAGAACCACAACACCACAACTAATTTGCAGAAACGTGTTTGATGTAGGTTACGAATATGACGAAAGATGTTAGAGGGAAAGTATCTGAAGCGACGGACAGCATTACTCAAAAAGCTAGAGACAATGTCGTTGACGTGGCAGGAAAAAAACTTAAACAGAAAGTAGTTGATGATAAGTGAAGAAGATTAACAACATTGATTAATTCAGATGATCCTATGAACGTAATCAATGTTTATGTAATTCAATTCTAGTTATGTTTGCTGATGTCTTTGGAAATTTATTGGTTTAAGGGATCGATTATTCAGTTTTTATGATCGATGGACGATGCTTTGTGATTTTATATTCATGTATTCTTGAGTATAGAGCAATGTTTCCGGAACAAGATTAAATAAAAAACCAAACAACTCAAAGGTTGGTTCATTTGGTCCAGCTGGTCTAACCGAATTTAAGATCCGGATTACGACACGATCCTCATGGACTAAGTTTAAACATACTAAAATAAATGGAGATTAAATGTGTACATGGGAATGCTTAAAAATTAGTAATGTTATAAGTAATATTTTTAAGACTGTAAAAAAATGTTTCTAAGAGCCAAGAGAAAAGAATGATCTAACAAATATTCTTAACATTCAACAGTCTCCCACTCATCACAAGAGCATGACTTATAAAGGAATAAAATAATTGATTAAATAACCCTACATTATTCTTCTATGTTAACTTGTAGTCCTTTAGTTTTGTCATTTTATGTTTCTTCCTTTCATATCTTCTCATTTGCAATGGGCTTGTAACATGTGAGTTGGGCTCTTGAGTCACAACATTACCTCCCCCTTTAATGTTCTCACCTTGCCCTCAAGGCGAAAGTTTGAAAAAGAATGTTGTAAGGTGGCCTTGTCTTCCCATGTTGCTTCATTGGCGGTTAACCCTTCCCACTAGAGTAAGTATAAAGAAACTATGGAAGAGCCCAAGATAAGTGTGAGTTGGTCCAGAAGTAGAGCAGGTTGCAGCTTGAAAGTGGAGGAGGAGTCCACCAAATGTAAGGGTGTAATCAGTTAGGTTGGTGTGTCCGTGTACTTTCATAACATAGAAACATGAAAGACATTGTGAATCTTGGCTGTCGGGGACAAGTGGAGCTTGTATGCAACTGGTCCCACACATTCCTAAACCTGGTAAGGCCCAAAAAACGGCAATTGAGTTTGTAATGACGTTGACGATGGACCGAATGCTAACGAAAAGGCTGCAATTAAACGAACACATAATCACCAACAACAAACTTAACATCACAGTGATTAGTGTTAGCATACGTTGTCATGCAAGATTGAGCCCGAAGTAGATTGTATTTAAAGGTAACATAAATCTCATATCGATCAAGTAATTAGGAGTCCATTAAAGAATTGGAAGTAGAACCTTTAATATAGCAAGTCAAGTTAGGGGGCTTCCAACCACATACAACCTTAGAGGGGGTCATTTGAGTTGTGTTCAAAAGGAGGTATTATACCAATATTCTACCCAAGGTAAGAACTTGTACCAATCAGAAGGACGGTCCATCCCATACCACCATAAGTACATTTCGACACATTTGTTAAGGACTTTGGTTTGACCATCCGATTGCGGGTGGTAAGAGGTGCTAAAGGACAAGGTGGTACTTTGCAAGCAATGTAATTCGTTCGAAAAGTCAGCCATCAATTGAGGATCACGATCTGTCACAATGTCAACCAGAACCTTATGTAATCTTATGAATTCTTATACAAATTTGGTAGCAACTGATAAACTAGTAAAGGTGGATGGTAAGCCCATAAATATGCATATTTAGATGATCGATCCATAAGAACCAAAATAATTGTATACCCATGTGATTGTGGCAACCCTGTGATGAAGTCCATAACGATATGTTCAAAAGTTGTAAGGCCCGTTCTCGGGACACTCACAGCTGGTCAATCATCGCACAAAACGTACATAAAATTTTAACATTATTAAAAACATTGCGGTGGAATTAACTTAAACCATTTCATATATATATAATCGCTTTTGCAAAATCATAAAACATTGTTAACAATTACAAAACATCATTTGTTCGTATTACAATGCAAAAACATTATCGTTATACAAAATGGATGCCATCCAAAACAAGCCAAGTAGCCACCACATGCCATCCTCAGTAACCATTACCTACCAACTGAAAACACATAAAAGTCAGCGTTGCTATATGAGTTCTAGTTTTAAAATAAAATATACTTTACTTTCTTTCAAAACCATTGTATACTTTCATACATCATCACAAATCATACGTACACATAGATAATATCATTATTATCTTCCTTTACTATTCATTATCTTTCATTCTTTACTTCTTTCCGGATCAGTGTCATCAGCTATACCCCAAACATATGCACAAAGCGGGTACTGGCCGAAGATCATAAATGACTTCCATAACGCACATAGCCTAGCACTAGTATTGGGGCAAGCGACAAAGATCCCATCTGTATACTACACCCCAAACGTATGCACAAAGCGGGTAATGGGCCAATGATCATAAATGACTTCCATAACGCACATAGCCTGGCATCAGTATTGGGGTGAGTATCCACTATCATCTATGTACTATACAACTAGCAAGTCACAAAGACTAGACCCCTATGTGTATCCTTATGGGTTAGCTAAACCACATAAAGTTGAGCTAGTGACATTTTAGAGTCGTGCACCTCTGTACATATGCTTGCAAGACTTTCTTTACTTTCACTTTTATTAATGCATACATTCTTTCATTACGTTCCTCTTTTCATTATCTTTCGCTTTACGTTACATAATACTTTCCATTTACATTCACAACTATATCACGTAAAGCCATGGAAAATAAACATACATAATAAGGAATATAAACATAATCATAACCATACACATCACATCATCATGCATGCCACATCACATAATCATCATCATACATAGTCTCATAAAGTCAACTTTCATCACCCCCGGGAACCTCCCAAGTCAAAGCCTACACTTAACATCTTCCCCAAAAATCAGAAAATAAATTCTAAGTCTTAGACGCATGGGCACTATGCAGGCGCATGACCTTTCAAGCGCATAGGGAACACTTAAGTGCATAGGAAACTTCTAGGTCCATGGGCACTATTGGGGCGCATGGCCAACACTTAGTCATTCTGGGCAACATTCTAGGCGTATGGGCACAATGCAGGCGCATGAGTGCCTAGGCACATGGCTTTCTGGGCGTCTGGACACTTAGTCAAATTCAACCTATTCTTAGGCGCATGGCTACTATTTGGGCGCATGGAGTTATGGACGCATGGGAACACTTAGGAGTTATGAACCGTTGGGTGCATGGGCCATTTTCAGGAGCATGGGCAACCAAGCTATACTATAATCATTCCAATTCAGTCCCAAACATCAAAATAACATGTTCTAAGCTTAACACTAGCATTCTAAGCCATATAAACGCATTCATAACATAATCATAACCATATAAACACCCAATCAAACCACATCGGCAAACACATTCATACACATACATACGGGTACAATACCCACAATTTAAAAAAAACGTTTAAACATGCATTTTCAGCCCCAAAATCAGTTAAAACAAGTAAAAGGGGGTTCTAGAACTCACCTTTGACAACCTCCGAGTATAAATCCTTCAAACCCATTTGCACTTTTGAGTTCAAGCACATTGAATTCAAACTTTTGCTCTTCTTTTCAAAAATACGAATGCTCTGCTCCTTTCTCACTCTAAAACTGGTTGCAAAAAGATGATGTGCAAGAACTGGGCGGTCATGCCCACTTTTGTACAAAATATATTATAATATTGTACTTTTTGCATATTTAACCCCTCAACTTGGGTTAAATTGTATTTATTTGTTTTTCTTCACTTTTATTCTTTTCTTTCTTTCCTTTAAAACATCCGGGTGTTACAAAAGTTAAGGAGGGTATTGGCACGGTTGTAACAATCTTGCTAGTAATAAGGAAGATGATGTAACTTGCTGGCAAAGCTGACAGCTAGCAACCAATTCCTTGACATTCTTTGTATGTGTTTCCAGAAGAAAGTGGAAGATAAATCGATGAAAGGTGCGGGTGATACCGGAGTGTCCACCGGTGATTGAAGCATGGAATTCGAGTATAAGTTTTTGCTTGATCGTTGAGTCTTCCTGAATCACAAGACAACTTGAAAGGCTAAAATAATATCAAACAATTATAAACCTAGTAATCATGGTAATGTAAAGGGTCCTACTGTACATCAAATAATATTTGTTGAAGAACAACGTCATTTTGAAGTGTGCTTCAGAGGGAAGTAAGAAATGATGAATCTTGTGTAGAAAAAAACCATCATATGCGAAGAAAAAACCCAAGATAAAGCATTGGAAGTTGTGTTAAGTTTATCGTGCCGATATAAAATATCAAATTCATAGCCCAATAACTTTCCGATCCATTTTTATTGATCGGTGGTTTGTATAATCTAATCCTGCAGGTTCTTTAATGTTTGCTAGACTGTGATAATCTAAAATTTGTTTCCCTAAAGGTACCAACGTCATTTGGTGATTGTTTGCGTAATAACGAATATCTCCCATTGGTAGACTGAAGCTTGTTGCATTAGGGGCTCAATTTGAGGCTCTATTATGCAATGGGTTGTTTTTCTTGGGATGAAATGTCCATTTCAACCGTAAAAAGTTTAGAGAAATCTAGTAAGCGCAAAACCGGAATGGAACTCATCAAAATATTGGTAGTGGAAAAGGCCTTATCTTGGAAGGAAGTCCACGTAAAACTATCCTTTTTTCAATAAATTAGACAATGGTGTTGCGATGGAAGCATAATGGTGTATGAAACAACGATAATAACCAAACAACCCCAAAAATTACGCACATCCTTAACTGTTTTAGGAGTTGGCTGATTTTTTATGCACTTAACCTTATCGGGGTCCACGGCAATACCAAGGGTGGGAATTACATGGCCCAGGTTACCTATTGTCGTTTAGCCAAAAAGACACTTGACTAATTTAGCAACCAACTTGTTATCAAGAAGAGATTGAAAAACCAACCGGAGATTTGACAAGTGATCGACCCAAATAGAGCTATAGATAAGTATGTCGTCAAAGAACACAAGGACAATTTTCCATAAAAAACAGGTGACAGATATCATTCATCAAACATTGAAAGGTGGAAGGAGCACATGTGAGGCCAAATGGCATCACGAGAAACTCATAAGGTCGTCATGTGTCCAAAAAGCGGTTTTGTCAATGGCCCCTTCCTGAAGATGAATTTGGTGGTAGCCTAATAATAAATCAAGTTTAGAGAATTAGCCTACCCCATTAATTCATCGAATAACTCATCAATCATAGAAATTGGGAAATAGTTCGGAAATGTAATGGCGATTAAAGCCCAAAAATCTACACAAAAATGCCAAGTCCCATCTTTTTACAAACAAGTAAGATGATTGAGGAAAAGGACTACAACTCGAGCGAATAATACCTTTGTCCAACATGTCTCTAACCAAGCTCTACTTCCAATTTCTGAAAATAGGGATACCAATAAGGACGAATTGCAACTGGGGCAGAATTATGAAGTAGGGTGATGTTATGGTCTTCAGATCGGATAGGTGGTAGACCAATGGGATATTGAAACACCTGGGAAAACTCAGTCAAAAGTTGTTGAATGTTAAGTGGGTGTACAGAAGTGACATCAACATGAGGTGGTAAAATGGAATAATTGATTAATAGCAACACTATGAACCATTCGTATAAATAATGAAACTGAATTCAAATATGGCCTTCGTATAATCAGTAATCATCGGACCGAATGTGGATAACATAGGAACCCCTAATACCATGTTCCACCCTTGAAGGGGTAGAAAAAAGAAATCAACGCACAAAGGTTAGCCTTTAATAACCAATTCAGCCTGTTTAGCCACTCCTGAACAAGGTAAGTGTTCCCCACTACCAACCAATACTGAGAAAGGAGAAATGGCTTCAATTACAAGATCTAAACATTTAGCAATACGAGTTTGAACAAAGTGGTGAGTACTGGCACTATCTAATGACACCTGGACCGTCTGACCTTTCACTGAACCTTTAAATCAAAGAATGGAAGCCGAACATCCACCCGCAAGTTCATTATAAAAGGGAGTCAATAGGGCTAGAATCAGACTGTTTTTTGGGTTCCAGATCATCATCAAATAAGATCACTTGAGAAGCCGAGCGACATTTATGGTTGATGGTATACATCTTATCGCATCCAAAACAAAGACCCAATGCTTTCTTCAAAGATAGCTTAGGTGGGGATAGACGCTGAAAGACCACAATGGCTTGAAATTTAGGTGTAGATGGAGAGTTTAGGAACCTAGTAGTGGAATTGGATTGAAATTTCGATGTTGGTAAAATGGGCTTACCCGAGCCCAAGGATGAATGGTCCACTCTGCATTCCATCTTAATGCAATTCTCGTGTAGTTAGGCCTTTTCTATTGCAACAAAGGTGGACGCTAGAACTGCTATGGCAAACATTAGAGTTACTGCAACCATGGCGGAAATATATTCAATAGGGTAGTTCTTAGCAAAGAAAATAGGAGAGAAAGAACTTACTTGGCAAAATTTTCAACTCCAACGATAGCATATGCAAGCGTGAAGAAGAAAAAGAATAAGAAGATGATGATGATGAAATAACAAGACATTTCAATATTTCTTATCTATTTATTGTTTTTCTAATAGTTTTAAAAAGGTGAATAGCTGGTGACTATCACACCATAGTAGGAGATGTAACATCTTGAGTAGTGTGTTATAAATTAGAAATTTGGCTAGAATTGAATTAATGTTATTTTGCTAGTTTATTTTTTAAAGGATTTCATTAATTTATTTAATTTTTTTATTTGAAAAGTTAAAGTTAATAACGCGCTTGTCTGATTCGTAAATCCAGTCAAACCGCTCCAACTAGTGAACAAGTAAGACATCCTATTCGATGTACGATTCTGAAAGCATTACCTGACAAGAAAGGAATGTCATGGTCTTGAAATTGTTTTGGAAATAAGTCAGGGGTTCTTTATAAACCCCTATAAACGTGTTAATACCGACTAAATGGTCGGGCAAGGTGGCTGTTTGAGGGGAGTTGCCGGTAAAACTAGGGTTATCTAAAGTAGAAAGCCATGTCAACTTTTTTTTGAATGGAAATTATATCAAAATAACTAAATGAAAGACATTAGAAATAAGCTAATCCCAAACAATACAATGTACATCTACTCAAGAGAAATCAAAATTACACTATTTGTTCCACTCCAAGAAATTCACTTTTCCTCTATGATTGATCCAAGAATATGAGTTGAAAATCACCTGGTCCTCCATCTTGAACATTGAGATCAGTTTAGAGTCGAAAATGATCCTATTGTGTGCCCTCCATATATACCATAATGTTGCTGATAATACAATGTAATGCCTTTTCCTTCAAACTAGAAACACCCATGTTGAAGGGGAAACTGAGGAATCATCTCACCGAAGTGTTTAATATCGAAGATGGAAAAATCTAGCTCAAAATGGCACACCAAACCCATGATGCAAAGGGGCATTGTAATAGTAAATGATTAATGGATTCAAGATTGTTAAAACATAAAGCACACTCTAAACCAGAACTAACACGCCACGGTGGCATAACCCTTCTTTCATCGGCAAGCCGTCTAATCTCGTCTTCCAAATGACAAAATTAATTCAAGTAGGAATCCATGACAACCATTTGCATGGCTCCAAATCAACCGGTTGACGATTGGATTCTAGCAAATTTCTAAAAAATCAAACCGAAAAGGTGTCTGAAATATCACCTAACCACAACCACTTATCTTCACCCGGAGCAAAGTCAATATTTCGTATTACCTGAAACTACAGTAGTACTTGAGGGCTGTTCGGATGGTGCTTCCAATTCCATGCAAACGAGATCTTGTTTTCGATATATCTCACCCTTTGGTTGACTTTACATGCTTTTTCTTTTTCTATTGCAAAGACTTTCGGAAATGTATTTTTAGAGCATCTCCCCCGATCCAATTCTCCAACCAAAATGGCAGTTTATCACCTCTCCCTACTACACTTTCATAAGATTGCCCAAGACAATATTATCCTTTTTAATTCCCCTTCAACCGCGAGAATATTCTTCCATGGCCTAGTAATCATCGATTTTAAAGGAATGGAATCATATCTCTTGGAGTTTGAATGTATGGCGTATATGATCTTAGGCAATATTGTATATATTCCATCATGAGATTCCATCTCCATTTTGCCAAGAGTGCTAGGTTTGCATCACGAAGACTAGCAACTCCTAATCCGCCTATAGTTTTAGGTGCAAGTGCTTTCTCCCACGCTACCTATGTGATTTTTTTTCTCCCCTCCCCATAGAAAGTTTCTCATTTCACTTTCTAGCTTTCTTATCACTTGCACAAGAGCTTTAAACAAGGAAAATAATATAATGGAATACCTTCAAAGACTGCTTTGACAAGATTTAGTCATCCACCGAAAGATAGCGAGTGGCGTTTCCATAAAGATATTTTGTTTTAAATTTTCCCAGAACTGGCTTCCAGTTGCAAAGCCGGTTCATATTTAAACCAATTGGGACGCCCAAATGCACAAAAGGAAATGATCCTTTTTGACAGTGAATTAGATTAACCATACACTCCAAAGTATCATCATTAACCCCCCAAAGTTGACTTTCAGGCCGGAAGCAAGCTAAAAACAAGATAAGATTCAGGTGAGATTTTGATATTAGAGAAGGACCATTCTCACAAATTCTGCGTAGAATGAGTGAGATACAACAGGACCGTTGTTTGGTAGCTTAATATCATGAAACATGCCCAGATCGACTGCATCTTCCAAGGCAACGTGTAGAGATTCCATGATTAAGATAAACAAGAAAGGAGCAACAAGATAACCTTGATGCAATCCCTTTGAAAACAAAAACTCCTTTGTCGGGGACCCATTAACAAGAATAGAGCCAATGGCCGATGAAAGCAGATTCTGTATCCATACCCTCCAAACATCTGGGAAATCCATTTGGCCAAGAATAGAATCAAGAACTTCCAATTAACAGAGTCGTAGGCTTTTTCAAAATCAATTTTAAACATCATGGCGTATCGCTTGTAAGCTTTCAACCAAGCAACTATCACACTAACATAGACGGGCCCTTCGAGAATGAATCTCCCAGACACGAAAGTTGTTACTCCAGGCTAATCAATAAATGGATTACCTTTTTCAATCTATTTGCTAAGATTATAGAAATTATCTTGTTTAAGCAACCAATAGACGTCGGATCTGATTTCCATACACCATTCACCGTGATGCCATTTCTTCTTGAAGACTTCATATTTGAATTAATGTAACTGTGAAAGAACTTGGAATTATCGTCACCGTCTATCATTCATTTGACTCTAGCTTTTTGCCTTAAATCCATAATCTTTGTGTCTTTGATGTCTTCTAGATCCTTTTTGCATTTATTCTAACTTGTTTTTCCTATCTGATAAACAAGTTTCAGCAGCGTTATCCTCTAATTCTTTAATTTTATTGACCAAATGAGTAGTTGTTGCATTCTCCTTTGTTCTTAACTCATTCCTCCAAAGCTTGATCGCAAAATTTACAAGCTTTAATTTAGACATAAGTTGTTTCTCTGGAGGGCCATAAACTGTCGCCTTTTTATGTGCGTTTAAAACCACTTCCTAAAATCCAAGCTTGTTCATCCAAGAATCAAAGAATTTAAATGGTATTGGACCAAAATCAATGGAAGGCGGTCTTTTGGAGTATTGGAGAATGATCTGAAAAACTCCTATGGAGAGCGATTATAGCGGAGTCAGGCCATTTATCTTGAAAGGCAGGACACACCATAATTCTATCGAGTTTACTTTTGGAACCATCTGAAGACATATATGTGAATCGACATCCGCCCATACTATATTCATGGAAATCTCTTGCCTTATAAAGTCGTTAAAAGGGTTGGAACTTGATCCATAAAAAGCAGAGTTGAATCGATCCTCTAGAGAACGACCTTCGTTAAAATCCACGAGCAATATATAAATTTCCAGATATGTTTGTTTAAACTGTAAAATTCTCTCCTATAATTCTATTTTCCTCCCGAGATCATGAGGAGCATATACATTCGTCATAATTATTTCATCCTCAACACATTTTAATTTACCGATAACCATAAGAAAATTTTGTTCTTTTATAGTCCGTGACAATTTACTCATAACCATAAGTAAAGCCATGCCAACTACACCCATAAATTCATTGAATTTAATTTCAACAGGACCTAATGTCTTCAATCAATACATTTTTAGTACAACTAGACAACCCGCAACATTAAGTACAAAAACATTAGTGGCAATGACATACCCTTGAATAACGATCATGATAGCCAACATAAGCAAGTTTGTCCCGGTTAGTTACTACCACCTCGAGGTTGACGTCTTTGTCAACCATAAGACCAAACCAATCCACCAGCGCTTATGCGATGAAATTATGTGTACTCCCACGGTTAACCAACACGAACACATCCTTTTTTTAATTCATTGGGTAACTAAAAGGTTTGGGGTAGTATCGTACTAGAAATAGCATGGAATGAAATCTCTACTTCCGGTCATCTAAAGATGGATCACTTGTTGTTTCACCCTGTGGTTCCTCATCCACCTCATTGACATCATTTATCATGAATAATTAAGCTTACTACATTTATGTTCAAGGGTATATTGGTCGTCACAATAATAACAAAGAACCTTTTCACGTCTTTAACGGGCTTAGGCACTAGACTAATACCGAATTGTTAGGTGTTATTAGTGAAAGTAGTTGAGTAAGAGCCATACTTAACAAACCCGAACTAAATGAGACTCACATGGGTGTAACAAAACCTTATGATTTTTTCAGTGAAAATACCCTTCATTAGAGATTGATCTTTTCTTCAACCAACTTTATTGCCATGCCAAACTCTTCTACTAATGAATACGGGTCATGAGTTTCGTGGAAGAGGAGAGGACATGGACGAGGTAATTACAAAGGTAACTTAAGGTGTTATGAGTGTGGAAGGGTTAGGCACTTTTCATATGAAGATAAGCCAGCCCTACTTTGAGAAAGAAATGGGTTGAATTCAAGATTAAATGGGTGAATGAAAGGGTTAATATTGAATGTTATGAATATGGGTCAAAGATGCATGGGTTATTACATAGATAATGGCATAGTTGTATAGAAATATTTATTTTGTTTCTTTGTTTAAAGATAGTGGGTAAGTTAATTGTTAGTCAAATATAGTGGGTAGGTGTAAGGCCCCGTTCCCGGGACACTCACAGCTAGTCAACTATCACACATAAAACATATATTTATATTAACTTTAATAAAATATTTTAGTGAAAACATTTAAGCAACCTTTTAATTTCATTATAATTGCTTTTGAAAAATAATACAACATTTATTACAAAACATCGTTTGTTCGCATTACAATGCAAAAACATTGTACAAAAGAATGTCATCCAAAATGAGTCAAATAGCCGCCCCGTGCCTCCCCAGCAACAATTACCTACCAACTGCAAAAACATAAAAATCAGTGTTGCTGAGTGAGTTCTAGTTTTATAAAACTTTATACTACCTTCCATTCGTTAAAACATTTTTTTTACTATCCCACGTGATCACACATCATACGTACATCAAGGTAAAAATTATTATCATCATCATTATTTGTTTCGTACATTTCGCATGTTTCGCACATTTCGTACTTATCGCACTTTCTATACATTTACTATCTTTTCAATTTTATATAGGTCATGTCATGTACTTAACCCCCTCTTGAGCACAAAGCTATATCATCTAGGGTTAAGCGATAAGGACCCCATATCGCACATATCGCACATATGGAGTAGTCACAGAGACTAACTCCCCCTGTGTGTGAACCCTTAAGGGTTAGCCAAGACCGCACATTGTAAACACACAGTTGAGCTAACAACTCTCAATGAGTTGTGAACCTCCTTTCTTTTGCTTGCAAGGCTTTTCATTCGTTCGTTATGTTCCACTTTTATTATCTTAAATCTTTCACTTCGTTAAGATAATACTTTACATTCATCATCATAATCACACCACGTAAAGTCACGTCATCATACGTAATAAGGAGCATATCATACGTAACATACACAATCATTATACATCATCATCAAGCATAAGCATCAATCACACATCATTATGAAGTTACATCATACATCACCCATCATATCATCTATGACTTCAAAAAGTCAACTTATATTACCCCCGGAAACCTTCCAAGTCAAAGCCTACATTGTACAGTTTCCCTAAAATTTAGAAAAATATTCTAAGTCTTAGGCGCATGGGCACTATTCAGGTGCATGGGCACTATTAAGGCGCATGGGCAACACTTAATCAATTCTGGGCAAACTCTAGGCACATGGGCACTATGCAGGCTAGGGCTGTTCAAACCGCTCGACGATTGACGCTCGCTCGACGTTCGTTCGGAATTTGCTCGAAAAATGCTCGTTCGAATTTTTGCTCGGTTGTAAATGAGTCGATCGACTCGGATCGATTTGTAAACGAGCCAAGCACGAGCAAAGGTCCGCTCGGTTCGGTTCGACTCGAATTAATATGTATATATAGTTTATACATAGTACTCTAGTATATTTGACCTATATATACAAATATATAATTATAGTTATGCATAGTTAATCAGTCAACCTAATAAAAAATTCTACATTAAACATAAAATTGAAATCTTAAGTCACTAAGATATATTTATTCGATCATCTCCCACTCTCACCGTTATAGTTCTCTACAATATGTTCTCCGCCTAATCGGCTATAGCGTTTGTTTTATCATTAGCCACAACGTATTGTTACACATAAAAATTTTATGTAAAAGTGGTTGATTTTTAAGTTATCAAACCTTATTCGTTATGGTATAAATCGTATGATACATAAGATAATTGAGTTGTATAAATTGTTCACCGCTCATTTGCGCTCGCTCGACGCCCGCTCGAAAATTTAACGCTCAAAAAATGCTCGTTCTATTTTCTGCTCGGTTGTAAATGAGCCGATCGGCTCGGTTCGGTTTGAAAACGAACCAAGCACGAGCAAAGGTCCGCTCGGTTCGGATTGGCTCGTGAACAGCCCTAATGCAGGCGCATGAGTACCTAGATGCATGGGAATCCTAGGCGCATGGACACTTAGTCAATTTCAGCCTATTTCTAGGCGCATGGAAACTATTTGGGCACATGGGAACACTTAGCAATTATTTCTATTGGGCACATGGGCCACTGTTTAGGCGCATGGGCAGTCTATATCACACTTAAACAACTTATTTTAGTCCCCAATCATCATCTATCATGTTCTAAGCTTAAATCATACATCCTAAGCCTTAGAAACACGATCATAATATTATCACAACACATACATAGCCCAAATCAAAACCTACCCGAAACCATATTCACACACATACATACGGGTAAGAAACCCATTTTCATAAAAAGTTCATTCATGCATTTCTAGCCCCAAATCAGTTTAAAACAAGTAAAAAGGGGGTTCTAGAACTCATCTTATGCAACTTTCATGTAGGCTCTTCACACCCGAATGCAAATTGAGTTCAACTGCCTAAACACCCACCAAAACACACCCGAACACACACAAACATACATAAGCATTCAACCGAGGCTAAGGCTAGTTAAAAATATCATAAAACTATGAATTCTTACCTTGAGTTCGAATTTATACTCTTGTTCTCCAAAAACCCTAGAGTTCTTTGCTCTTTTTCCTCTCTCTTTAAAAATATCCAAAGATATGGTGTTGCACGAGAAGTGGGCGGCCATGCCCACTTTTACACCAACTTTTCAAACTTTTTGACCTTTTGACATATTTGACCCCTCAATTTGGGTTAAATTGTGTTTCTTTCTCTTTATTCACGTTTATTCTTTCTTTCTTGTCTTTTAAAAAATAACCGGGTGTTACAAGTCCACCCCCCTTATATAGGTTTCGTCTCCGAAACCTGTTATTCCTCGAACAAACATGAGTAATGCTGCCTCATCTCCTCTTCAGTCTCCCACGTAGACTCAGATCCCTTTTTGTGCTTCCACTGTATACGCACAAGAGGAACCACTTTATTCCTTAACCTCTTCTCCTTACGGTCATTGCTCCACATAATTGAGTCGTTCATCTACCTCGATATCCTCCAATGGTACAACCATATCCTCGTCTGATAAACACTTTCTCAGATGAGATACATGGAATGTTGTGTGAATTCCACTTAACTCATCTAGTAGTTCCAATCTATAGGCCATCTCTCCTACTCGAGCAATGATTCGGAAAGGCCTTATGTATCTTGGACTCAACTTGCCCCTCTTTCTAAACCAAATGATAACTTTCCAAGGTGAGACTTTCAACATAACTCTATCACCCACCTAGACCTCAATCGGTCTCCGTCTCTTGTCGGCATACGGCTTCTACCTATCCTTGGTTTTCTTCATATAGGCTTTGATCTTTTCTATCTTCTCAGTCGTAGCCTCAATCACCTCTATACTCCCTAACTCCTTCTGACTAATATCACCCCAATAGACGGCGTTCTACATCTTCTACCGTATAGCATCTCATAAGGGGCATACCAATGCTGGCATTATAACTATTGTTATATAAGAACTCAGCTAACGGTAAATGGTTATCCCAACTTCCTCCAAAATCAATGATGCATGCCCGAAGCATATCTTCCAGTGTCTAAATCGTCCTTTCCCACTGACCATCCATCTGAGGATGATAAGCCTTGCTAATATGTAACCTCGTCCCCATCGCATCATGGAATTTCTTCCAAAATTTTGATGTAAATCGGGTGTCATGTTCAGACACAATAGACACCGGCACACCATGACGAGTCATAATATCTTTAATGAATAGATCCGCCAACCTCTCGGATGAATATGTCTTTGGGTTGGTAGGAAGTAAGCACTATTCGTCAGACGATCAACTATCACCCATATAGCATCATACCCTCGCGCGGTACGCGATAGCTTCGTAATAAAGTTCATAGTGATGTGCTCCCACTTCCACTCCGGTATATCCAAAGGTTGGATCTTTCCATACGACTTCTGATGCTTGGCCTTCACTTGTAAACAAGTAAGGCACTTACTCACATACTCCACCACATCGCATTTCATACCCGGCCACCAATAATCTTTCTTCATGTCTTGGTACATCTTCGTAGCATCGGGATGAATAGAGTATCAAGTTTTATGAGCTTCATCCATAATCTTCACACGTAGATCCCCAAAATGAGGAATCCACATTCTTCCAGATCGGGTTCTAACACCGACTGTGTTTTCACCCAACTCCACAACCAGACCTCTCATTCTTTTAGAGTTAAGATGATCTTCTTTCAATGCCTCATCTTGAAACTCCTTAACTTACTTCATCACATCAGAGGTCATGACCAATTGGTAAGCCTTCACCCGAATCAGCTTGGGTCTCTCATTTCGGCTAAGGGCATCTGCCACCACATTGGCTTTGCCCGGATGGTAATGGATCTTGCAATCATAATCTTTTTTGAGCTCTAACCATCTCCTCTGCCTCATGTTCTAGTCTTTCTGCTCGAACAAGTACTTCAAGCTCTTGTGGTCAGTGAATATGGTGCATTTCGTCCCATATAGATAGTGCCTCCAAATCTTTAAAGCGAAGATCACAGCTGCTAGCTCCAAATCATGAGTAGGATAATTGACACCGTGAACTTTCAACTGTCGGGATGCATAGGCTATAACCTTTTCCTCTTTGCATTAACACACATCCTAGCCATGAGTAGGAAGCATCTGAATAACCACCAAATCCTCTCTCCTTCTGGGTAATGACATGACTGGAGCTTGAGTCAGCCTCGCCTTTAATTCCTCAAAAGCCTTCTCCAGATCTTGACCCCATGCAAACTCACATCCTTGCGGGTCAACTTAGTCAACGGAGAGAGATCTTAGAGAAGTCTTGAATGAATCTCCTATATAGCCTACCAAGCCCAAGAAACTACGAATCTCGGATGGCGTTTTCGGAGACTTCCATTGCATCACACCGCCTCCACCTTCGCCGGCTCCACCATAATCCCTTCAGGATTCACCACGCGGCCCAAAAACTGAACTTCGCGCAACCAGAATGCGCACATGGAATTTAGCATACAACTTCTCCTTTCTCAATGTCTCCAACACATCTCGAATGTGACTGGAATGCTCTTTCTCGCTCTTCGAATAAATCAGGATATCATCATAAACACAAACACTGATTTATCCAACATCGGCCGACACACTCGATTCATTAAGTCCAAAAAGCAGCTGGTTGGTTAACCAAAATACATAACAGAAACTCGTAGTGTCCATAACATGTGTGAAAGGTTGTTTTCGGAATATCCTGCTCGTTCACCTTCTGCTGATGGTAACGAGATTGAAGGTTGTCACACCCCAACCTTGACGGCGGAAACGTCGAGATGTGAGGGTTAAGATTGTTCACAGCCACATAACGCTATATTAAATTGTATATATTATCATAAGTCTTGAAATAAAAATATAATCATAATTCCCAAACAAGTAATAAGTTCGAATGCAACAAAACATAAAGTAAACTTTTTATTTCATTTACTAGGTCCAAATCCTAGATTATGGCATGTTTCAAAAAGATCACTTTAAGCTTGAGGTTGACCTGAAACATGATAAATAAGAGTCAACTAAAATAGTTGGTGAGTTTCCAAGGTTTTCATACATAATAAGAAAGAAAGTTACAAGTAGCAATTCATGTCATAAGTTATAAGCTAGTAAGGTTATAGAACACATATCGTTACACCAAACCTCGACTTGATTACAAGTATAAAAGATTGGCTAAGTGTATTTGGTTCCCTAGTGCACAAGCATACGGCTCCTAGGAGTCGGCAATACATCGACTTTAGCACCAAATAGGCTTGTCAGGCCCAAAGATCTAAGACGTCGCCAGGCTAGCAATAGTTAATGATTGTAAACAAACTATGTATCTCATATAATCTCTTACAACACACAAATAACCATGACAAAATATGAAGATGAATTGCAAGTGCATTACAAGTCTCAAACGTTTATAAGTGTACGATGTATAAGTATCATGTTTCACCTCAAAATAGTGTAAATAAGTAAAAAGGGGCAAGGAAAACTCACATGTCAAATGAGTATATAATGAAGATTAATAAGAATAAAATATGTCGTTCCAAGATAAAACGTCACAAGGCACCTAAATATATAAATATTATAAAATTTAGGTTAATAATAAGATTAACGAGTTAACATGAACTAGGGTATTAGAATTTTGAGGATTTGTATAAAGTTAATAATTTATTTATATATAAAAAAACTATTTATGAAATTTATAAATTTATTTTTAAGGAAATTGCTCCTTTGTAAATAACTTGTGATTTCATTTATACAATTATATTTAAATTCTATAAATATCACGATAAATCCATAACATAAGTCTAATATTAATTTAATGTTTTTAAGTATTATATAACAATCTAATAATAATAATATTTAATTATTACACTTGTAAAAAAAATATTACAAAGTTTTACAAGAAAATTTTTAAGAAATAATTAGATGACTTTAAAAATATTTAGGGTTTATAAAATTCATTTTTATAATTATTATAAATTTTCTATAATTAATTTAAGGCTAAAAAAAAGGTTTTAAAAAAATATATACATGAGGGTGCCCGGGTTCGAACCCGGGACCTCATGTTGAGAATGCAATGTCTTAACCAATGAACCAAGGCCTCAGCCGCGGTTCATATTGGTTTCGAATTATTATAACCCGTTTAAAGAAAGTTTCCCCAAATCTCTAAGAACCCTAATTCCACAATCCTCAAAATTGAACCTGAATTCGTAAATGTAAAAGCTTGTAATCATGGGGCTTTTGTTCCCCATGCTAAAACGAGCATATTCATGTATGTAATTTACCCGAACAAGTTCGAATTGAAGGTGAACCCAACAATGCACAAGTCGCGGTCAAAGGAGATGCAGAAACGATGTAAACGTTGATGATAACACAATTAACCTTGTGTATAGCTTCGTATGACAAACTAGATCCAAAGCCCCTTATCGATTTCAAATCTTGATGTTCGGAAGATAGCGTTCGAGTATGTTGCAGTTCGTGATCAACAGAGAGAATCGAATGAGATGTTTTTGTTTATTTCAGGTGAAATTGATGATTGCAATCGATTAGAATCAGATAAACGCTCGATTTGGTTCAGTTAATTGGGTTATGATTGGAGTTTAATGCTCAAACGGTTATGGATCTTAATGTGCTTCGGTTATACCTTCGAATGGAGTTCGTAACCGGTTGATAAACGCCTTAAAAGTTCATAACGAGGTTCGAATTGTGTTCACGAAGCGATTGGTATAATTTGGGAATAAAACGGATGAATTTTTACGGGTTTTGGAACCTCGCCGGCGCCGTGTCGGAGTTTCGCCGGCCGGCGGCCGGAAAATCGGGGAGAGAGAAAATGGTTTTGGGTTGGGTTTAATTAATTACACAATCAGTCCCTCTAGTTTATTATTAACAATTTATGCTTAAAAGTTCCATTTTAAGTTTCCAATTGACAAATAAAACCCTCAAACTTAATTTAAGTTTAGGTTTTAAATACGACTAAGTTTAATAACCTTTATAAATTATAAATAACCGTATTAAAAGTAATCTTATTATTACTAATACTATTATTCGTTATTATTACTTATTATTATTGTTACATTTATTAATATTAACATTATTATTATTAATTATACTTAACATTTCATAAAAACCCAATGATAATAAAAATAAGCACAAACAACACGCAAGTTTTAAAATTGACAAATATAACCTTAGTAAGAATAAACGAAATTAACTTTTAGCTAACAAAAAAATACAAGATGTTACAGTCTTCCCAACATAAAAGAATTTCGTCCCGAAATTAAAAGAAATGAAACTATACAAATAAGAACGGTATCTCCTCTTCATGTGCTCCTCGCGTTCCCAAGTAAATTCAGCGCCACGTTTATTTTCCCAACGAACCTTGACGATTGGGGTTGTTGTGGTTCTAGTCTTCTTCATTATACGATCCATGATCTCCACAGGTTTCTCGACAAAATGTAATGACTCGTCAATCTGAATGTCTTCCAGCGGAACATACAGACTTTCGTCGGCCAAACACTTTCTCAAATTTGAGACATGGAATACAGGATGAATTCCACTAAGGTCGGAAGGTAACTCTAGTTTATAAGCCACTTTCCCATCCTTTTCAGGATTTTGAAAGGTCCTACAAATCTTGGAGCCAGTTTACCCTTCTTTCCAAAGCGAACCACACCTTTCCACGGTGAGACCTTGAGAAGTACCATCTCCCCATCTTGGAATTCTAATGGCTTACACCGCTTGTCAGCATAACTCTTTTGACGACTTCTCGCCACTTCAAGGTTCTTGCGAATGATAGAAACCTTATCGGTCGTCTCTTGTATAAGTTCAGGACCAGTGATGAAGTTTTCACCAATGTCGGTCCAACAGATCGGTGAACGACATTTACGACCATAAAGTGCTTCAAATGGTGCCATCTTGATACTCGAGTGGTAACTATTGTTATACGAAAATTCCGCGAGCGGTAGATGCGTATCCCAATCGCCACCAAAGTCAAAAACACAGAGACGTAGCAAATCCTCCAAAGTTTGGATCGTTCGCTCGGTTTGACCATCAGTTTGAGGATGGTAAGCCGTGCTTAGATCCAATTGTGTACCCAAAAGTTCTTGCATAGACGACCAAAAATGTGAAGTGAAACGAGCATCTCGGTTAGATATGATGTGCAGAGGTACCCCATGACGACTTACAATCTCATCAACGTATATACGAGCTAACTTTGATGTCTTGTAAGTGTCACGTATGGGTATGAAATGTGCCGACTTGGTCAATCGGTCAACGATCACCCATATGCTATCATGTCCTCGAGAGGTTCGGGGTAGCTTTGTTATGAAGTCCATGGATATGTGTTCCCATTTCCACATAGGGATCTCGGGTTGCTCAAGTAATCCACTTGGACGTTGATGTTCGGCTTTAACTTTCGTACATGTGAGGCACTTAGCTACATAAGTCGCTATGTCTTTCTTCATCCCAGGCCACCAATATTGACCACGTAGGTCCATGTACATCTTATCGGAACCAGGATGAATAGAATAACGAGTTTGATGAGCTTCGTTCATTATAAAGGTACGAATGTTATCGCGATTTGGAACCCAAATACGATTGGCGAAGTACATCAATCCATTGGATTTCGTTTCCAATTGGGTTAGAAGATTATGCTCCAACTCATCCTTCATTATTCCTTCTCGTTGTACCATTTGTTGGGCCTCCAGAATGCTAGACTCGATGTCACTATCTATTCTCAGGTTTTGTAGTAGTACGGTGGTCTCATTGACATCTAGTCGAATTTCAGTATCGAACTCACCCAAGTGTCAACACCATTGACGTCGATCTCGAATTTCTTGAAATGAGATCATCTTGTTGTGAATCTTTCGGCTCAGTGCATCGGCCACAACGTTTGCTTTACCAGGATGGTAACGAATGTCACAATCATAGTCACTAATCAACTCCACCCAACGACGTTGTCTCATGTTGAGATCTTTTTGATTGAAAACGTGTTGAAGGCTTTTGTGATCGGTGTAGACTATACATTGCGTACCATACAGGTAGTGCCTCCAAATCTTCAAAGCAAATACAACAGCACCAAGCTCGAGATCATGGTTGTATAATTCACCTCGTGAACTTTCAATTGTCTCGACGCATAAGCTATGACCTTCCCTCGTTGCATGAGAACACAACCAAGGCCTTGCTTAGATGCATCACAATACACGGTGAAATCGTCGTTTCCATCGGGTAGGGTCAATATAGGAGCATTGCACAACTTATGCTTTAACGCTTCAAAAGCTTCTTCTTGCTCGGAACCCCACTCGAATGGTTTATTCTTTTGTGTCAAAGCAGTGAGCGGCTTCGCGATCCTCGAGAAATTGGCGATGAATCGCCGATAATAACCAGCAAGACCAAGAAAAGAACGAACTTCGGTAGGAGTTGTAGGAACACACCAATTCTTCACAGCTTCCACCTTTGCAGGATCAACGTGAATTCCTTGGCTATTCACCACGTGTCCTAGAAATTGAACTTCTTCGAGCCAGAAATCACACTTCGAGAATTTTGCGTACAATTGCTCTTTCTTTAACAACTCAAGAACCAATCTCAAATGTAGCTCATGATCGGTGTTGGACTTGGAATAGATAAGTATGTCATCAATAAAAACGATCACAAACTTGTCTAGATAAGGCTTGCATACTCGGTTCATGAGATCCATGAAGACAGCAGGAGCATTGGTTAAACCAAAAGGCATCACCATAAACTCATAGTGTCCATAACGAGTACGGAAAGCGGTCTTTCGGATGTCATCCTCATGAACTCGTAATTGATGATATCCAGAACGTAGATCAATTTTCGAGAATATGGCAGCTCCTTGAAGTTGATCAAACAAGTCATCGATGCGAGGAAGAGGATAACGATTCTTGATGGTAAGTTTGTTAAGCTCGCGATAATCGATGCACATACGAAACGATCCATCTTTCTTCTTCACGAAAAGAACAGGTGCACCCCAAGGCGAAGAACTAGGACGGATGAAGCCTTTCTCAGACAGCTCTTGCAGTTGACAAGAGAGTTCTTGCATTTCCGATGGTGCAAGCCGATATGGTGACTTGGCCACGGGGTTTGCTCCCGGTATCAAGTCAATTTTAAACTCGACTTCACGCACGGGAGGTAAACCACTAAGGTCATCGGGAAATACTTCAGGAAAGTCTCGTACGATAGGGACATCCTTAAGTTCTTTCCCTTTGACTTTTGTGTTGACCACATAAGCCAAGAAGGCCATATACTTCTTGTTTAAGCACTTTCGGGCTTGAGTGCAAGACATGAGTTTAAGCCCTTTAGAAGATTTTTCACCGAACACCTTCAACGTATCTCCAGAGGGTAACGGTATACGAATGCACTTCTCGAAACAAATGATCTCGGCATGGTGTTTGGCTAACCAATCCATACCAATGATGACATCAAAGCTTCCTAGTTTCATAGGGATAAGATCGATAAGAAAATCATGCGTATCAAGACTCAAGATGCAATCACGAACGATAACGTCAACGGTAATCGGTTCTCCATCGGCAACTTCAACAGTAAGAGGTCTTTCTAGTTTCGTATGTGGCTTAGCAAGTATGGGTTCAAACTCTAATGAAACAAAACTTTTATCGGCTCCAGAATCAAATAGGACATAGGCATAAGTTTTGTTAATAAGGAACATACCTGTTCAATTTTTTTAAGGTATTTAACAATACAGGTAAAGTATGAAATGAATTTGATCACAAAATTTAAGGGTGAGTTACGTACCATTCACCACATCGTTTTTGCTTGTGCTTGGTTAGCGTTGATGTTGAAAGCACGTCCTCGAGCTTGTGGAACATTACCCACAAGGCGAGGGCATTGTGGGCGAAAATGGCCAGGTTCCCCACAGTTGTAGCAAACACGGTTTGTAAACACAGCGGCATTGTTAGGTGCACGGTGGCAAGTTGCCACAAATGACCATATTTACCGCATAAGGTGCAAATGCGGCATGGTTGATTCCCCGGATGATGATACCTACACGTGCTGCACATCGGTTGAGGACCAGCATAAGCCCTAGCCCCAGGCACTTGTGCCACAGATGTAGCCGCAGGTACAAGTTGTCTTTGGGGTTGTTTGGGTGCAGCCACGGCATAGTTACGCGCCGGTGTGAACTTGCGCTTTTGTTGTTGTTGTGGCTGTTAGACGGTTCAGCTTTGGTCTCCTTAACCGCCTCGGTAGCCGTCTTCTCCACCTTCTTTGCACCCTTCACAGACATGGTGCCCGCTCTTATATGGTTCTCGGTGAGTTGAGCGGTGATTGTAATGGCTTCTTCCAAGGTTGTGGGTCGGCTACCCACCACAGCATCTTGAATTTGGGGTGGTACACCCTTAATGAACTTCTCGATGTTGCGGGAACAGTGTCGACCATATGGGGCAGCAGTATACTCAACTCATGATGCCTAGTTGAGTAGGCCAAATGATCACCATCATTTTGTTTCAAATTCCAAAACTCCTCTTCCAACTTTTGCAATTCACTTCTTGGGCAGAACTTCGCGATGGCGATGTTCTTGAACTCCTCCCATGTAAGTGCTAGAATAGCATCGGGTCCACGATTCCTCTTCTCGCTATTCCACCAGGTAAGAGCCCTTTGTTGGAACATACTAGTGGCATAACGAACCTTGAGTGCATCGGGACACTCACAATTGATAAAGGTATTCTCCATGCTTTCAACCACTCAAGAAGACCAGTGGCTCCTTCCTTGCCACTAAAACTAGTGGGCTTGCAAGAGCTGAAGTGCTTGAAGGTGCAAGTTTGATTATTCCCATGTTGATTGTTCCCGTTTTGATTGTTGCTATTCTCTCCATGACCATTTCCATTGTTGCTAGCGTTGGTCATTAAGGTGCTATTAAGTTCAGCAACCATGGTCGGAATGACAGCAGCCATTTGTCGAGCAATCATGGCGGCTAACTTACGATCGGAACTTCCACGCTTTCCATGATGACGAGACATGCTGGAATATACAAATGAGTTAGATATGAGAATTGGAATAACAAGGATTAATGTTCAACAAGGATAAGGCAAAAAGTTGTAAGGCACATGGAATGGTTCCATTTGGTAACGCATTACCATTTGGAAACGTTGACACGTCAAGGTAAGTTGACCCACTCGCCTTAGAAATTTGTGTATGTTGACCATGGTTTATCACTCATCCCAGAAATCCCCAGGTAAGCATAACTAGTCCCGTAGGATTTATGCGATATGCTTGCCTTAGCCCGAGGGCCTTTTGCCAGGAAATCCAGAATACAGGTGTCCATGTGTCACACAAATTTCTTAGGTTTATGAAATCAAAACCATGATGAGATTTACATAGATTAGACATAAGTCTAAAGATTTAATTCTTAAGCATAAGTATACGATTCCACGTGTTGACGAGAATAAGATTAAGAAGTTTCATTTGTCGGGGAGAGTCAATGAGTCAAAGTTAAGTTTAGGGAGACAAGTAACAAAGTTTAGACAATTACAAGGCAACCTATGCTAAGGCATCAAATTGCACATAAAGTATAGCATTATGTAGCATGTAACAATATATATATTTCCAAGAATATAAATATTATCCTATGAGGTTCATGCATAAGCTATAGTCTAGGTCACCATTACTAATAACCTAAATCCCTATAGTTATGGGCTCTGATACCAATCTGTCACACCCCAACCTTGACGGCGGAAACGTCGAGATGTGAGGGTTAAGATTGTTCACAGCCACATAACGCTATATTAAATTGTAAATATTATTATCATAAGTCTTGAAATAAAATATAATCATAATTCCCAAACAAGTAATAAGTTCGAATGCAACAAAACATAAAGTAACTTTTTATTTCATTTACTAGGTCCAAATCCTAGATTATGCATGCTTCAAAAAGATCACTTTAGCTTGAGGTTGACCTGAAACATGATAAAAATAAGAGTCAACTAAAATAGTTGGTGAGTTTCCAAGGTTTTCATACATATAAGAAAAGAAAGTTACAAGTAGCAATTCATGTCATAAGTTATAAGCTAGTAAGGTTATAGAACACATATCGTTACAACCAAACCTCGACTTGATTACAAGTATAAAAGATTGGCTAAGTGTATTTGGTTCCCTAGTGCACAAGCATACGGCTCCTAGGAGTCGGCAATACATCGACTTTAGCACCAAATAGGCTTGTCAGGCCCAAAGATCTAAGACGTCGCCAGGCTAGCAATAGTTAATGATTGTAAACAAACTATGTATCTCATATAATCACTTACAACAACAAATAACCATGACAAAATATAAGATGAATTGCAAGTGCATTACAAGTCTCAAACGTTTATAAGTGTACGATGTATAAGTATCATGTTTCACCCCAAAATAGTGTAAAATAAAGTAAAAAGGGGCAAGGAAAACTCACATGTCAAATGAGTATATAATGAAGATTAATAAGAATAAAATATGTCGTTCCAAGATAAAACGTCACAAGGCACCTAAATATATAAATATTAAAATTTAGGTTAATAATAAGATTAACGATTAACATGAACTAGGGTATTAGAATTTGAGGATTTGTATAAAGTTAATAATTTATTTATATAAAAAAAATACTATTTATGAAATTATAAATTTATTTTTAAGGAAATTGCTCCTTTGTAAATAACTTGTGATTTCATTTATACAATTATATTTAAATTCTATAAATCACGATAAATCCATAAACATAAGGTCTAATATAATTTAATGTTTTTAAGTATTATATAACAATCTAATAATAATAATATTTAATTATTACACTTGTAAAAAAAATATTACAAAGTTTTACAAGAAAATTTTTAAGAAAAATTAGATGACTTTAAATATATTTAGGGTTTATAAAATTCATTTTTATAATTATTATAAATTTTCTATAATTAATTTAAGGCTAAAAAAAAGGTTTTAAAAAATATATACATGAGGTGCCCGGGTTCGAACCCGGGACCTCATGTTGAGAATGCAATGTCTTAACCAATGAACCAAGGCCTCAGCCGCGGTTCATATTGGTTTCGAATTATTATACCCGTTTAAAGAAAGTTTCCCCAAATCTCTAAGAACCCTAATTCCACAATCCTCAAATTGAACCTGAATTCGTAAATGTAAAGCTTGTAATCATGGGGCTTTTGTTCCCCATGCTAAAACGAGCATATTCATGTATGTAATTACCCAAACAAGTTCGAATTGAAGGTGAACCCAACGATGCACAAGTCGCGGTCAAAGGAGATGCAGAAACGATGTAAACGTTGATGATAACACAATTAACCTTGTGTATAGCTTCGTATGACAAACTAGATCCAAAGCCCCTTATCGATTTCAAATCTTGATGTTCGGAAGATAGCGTTCGAGTATGTTGCAGTTCGTGATCAACAGAGAGAATCGAATGAGATGTTTTTGTTTATTTCAGGTGAAATTGATGATTGCAATCGATTAGAATCAGATAAACGCTTGATTTGGTTCAGTTAATTGGGTTATGATTGGAGTTTAATGCTCAAACGGTTATGGATCTTAATGTGCTTCGGTTATACCTTCGAATGGAGTTCGTAACCGGTTGATAAACGCCTTAAAAGTTCATAACGAGGTTCGAATTGTGTTCACGAAGCGATTGGTATAATTTGGGAATAAAACGGATGAATTTTTACGGGTTTTGGAACCTCGCCGGCGCCGTGTCGGAGTTTCGCCGGCCGGCGGCCGGAAAATCGGGGAGAGAAAATGGTTTTGGGTTGGGTTTAATTAATTACACAATCAGTCCCTCTAGTTTATTATTTAACAATTTATGCTTAAAAGTTCCATTTTAAGTTTCCAAATTGACAAATAAAACCCTCAAACTTAATTTAAGTTTAGGTTTTAAATACGACTAAGTTTAATAACCTTTATAAATTATAAATAACCGTATTAAAAGTAATCTTATTATTACTAATACTATTATTCGTTATTATTACTTATTATTATTGTTACATTTATTAATATTAACATTATTATTATTAATTATACTTAACATTTCATAAAAACCCAATGATAATAAGAATAAGCACAAACAACACGCAAGTTTTAAAATTGACAAATATAACCTTAGTAAGAATAAACGAAATTAACTTTTAGCTAACAAAAAAAAATACAAGATGTTACAAAGGTCTATCCTTGAGAACCAGCTGGCACCCAGGAGCTGATCAAATAGATCATCAATTCTCAGTGAAGGGTGCTGATTCGTCACCATCAACTTCTTCAACTCCCGGTAGTTGATACACATCCTCATGCTACCGTATTTCTTCTTCACGAATAAGACCGGAGCACCCCAAGGAGAGATACTCGGTCAAATGAACCCCTTATCAAGCAGCTCTTGCAATTTCTCAATCAGTTCTTTCAACACAGTCGGAGCCAACCGATACGGCGCCTTAGCAACTGGTTGGGCACCCGGTATCAGGTCGATCTGGAACTCGATCTCGCGGTCAGGTGGCACTCTGGCAAGTCTTTGGGAAACACGTCTGGAAAGTCACACACAACCAGTACATCAGACAGTTATGGTGTTAGCGTAAACACATCCTTCACGTAGGCCAAGTAGGCACTACATCAACGCCTCGTGCACTTCCCCGCCACCGCCATCGAAATCACTTTCAGAATTGCAGTGACTCGATCACCGTAAACCATCACCAAACTCCCGTCAGGCGCATTCAATCGAATTATCTTCTTGAGACACACAATATTCGCCTCGTGGTCCGCCAACCAATCCATTCCTAGGACTACTCGAATCCGCCTAAGGTCATCACGAAGGTTCTAACATGATATTTGCGACCTTCTAATTCTACGTCATAACCCTCTATCATCTCAGAAATCTTGATAGACTTACCTACAGCAGTTTCTACATCAAAGGGCATATCAATACTCCCACTACTAACAGGAAATTTAGCACAGAAAGTAGCATAAATAAAACTTTTACTAGCACCAGAATAAAATAACACAGAAGCTAGAGTTTGGTTTACTAGAAACGTACCTGACACAACATCGGGGTCCGTCCTAGCCTCCTCTTGTGTCATCGTGAACGTTCTGGAACTCACCCTCTGCCCTTCTCCTCCAGCCTTCTTCGCTCCCAAAGCCCTTAGCTTCTTGCAATCCCTGCTCAGATGGCCATTTTCCCCATAGTTATAACACCTTATAAATCCACAAACTCTCACCATATGACCAGGCTTCCCACAATTGAAGCAAATGTTTGATCCCCATTTGCATTCTCCTAAATGCTCCTTCCCGCACTTACCACATCTCTTCGATCCTGCACCATACGTGACCACACGCCGGTCACCCACCTTCGCCACCTTATTGTTTAGAGTGGCTCTGCCACACCCAAACTGTTTCCCATTCCAATTTCGGTCACCACCACCCTTCTTGCTCGCCTCAGTCACCATCACCTCTCGCTCGTCATATAACCTTCCTTCCGAATCAACCGCCGACCTAAACATGCTCAGTCAGGCATCGATCATGTGCATGTGGTTGTCCGCCGGCAAGCCCTAGGTATGTCTCTTAATCTTTCACGATAGAGGCGTCACTTGATCCAGCACCAGCTATGCCATTTCGTTGAACTTAGTGGTATATTGCTAATGTGTCATGGTTCCCGCCTCCAGCTGCAGGAATTCTCTCTCCACCTTACCCATTTTCCTATAAGGACAGAACTCCTTGATCACCAACTTCTTCAATTCTGGCCACCTCATTCTTCCAATTGCCCTGCTACCCTCAAGTTGGACAACATTGTCCCACCAACATAGAGCCGGGTCCACAAACGAGTGGGAAGCAAACTTCACCTTCTGGTCCTCTCGGCACTCGCTGATATTCAATACGACCTCCATCTCTCTCACCCACCGTGAGCAGCAGCAGCAGTGCCATTACCATCAAAGGTAGGGAGCTTGTATCATTGAAATGCCTCATAGTTGCAGCCTTGTGTCGCCTCCGGCGCAGGCTCTTCCTCCTCCTCCTCATCCTCGAAGAAAACTGTCTCAGTCTCCGGTCACTCCCATCCTCCCGAGGACCTGTTCCTCTCCCTTTTATCTCCTTCCGCACAGCCTTTATCACTTCTGTCACCACAGATGGTAGGATTGTCTGCATGACCTTATGCACTTCCTCCACAAAAGCCTCCTTCATTGAGGCTCTTAAGTTAGCACTCTCGTCCCCGACCTCCGAACGAGGGGTCTCGGGTTCTTCATGAACCACCTCTTCAGCTCTAGACCTTCCTCTTGTGACTCATGGTTTAGCACCACGTCCACCACGACCTCCACTGCGTGAAGCCTTTGATGATCTACCACCGGCCATCCTCTAAACATGCTATAAGATTCAAACACTAACATGATCATTCAAGGGAATAGCTTAGTTTATGTCAAGTATAGTAAGTCCCTAATTACAGTGGCCAGTTGTGATTAGCCACTTACTTTACTTTTCATACCCTGAGCATTTCCTATCCTGACTATATCAGTATCTAGATCTACTAAAAGCACACAGATCAAATCACATAACATGTGCACATAATGTCGGTTATCATTAAGAAAATACCTGATGGCATGAAGCTACTCGGGCAGGCATCCCTTCCCTTTCCGTCCCATTTTCAGTTTAGGTTTCTTTTGAAAATTTACCCATTTCACTTAAACTTTGGCTCTGATACTAACTTGTAAGGCCCCGTTCTCGGGACACTCACAGTTGATCAATTATTGCACATAAAACATATATTTACATTAACTTTAATAAAACATTGCAGCGGAAACATTTAAACAACATTTTCATTTCATTATAACTGCTTTTGCAAAATAATACAACATTCATTACAAAATATCGTTTGTTCGCATTACAATGCAAAAACATTATATAAAAGATTGTCATCCAAAATGAGTCAAGTAGCCGCCCCGTGCCATCAGCAACAATTACTTGCCAACTTGAAACACATAAAAGTCAGCATTATTGAGTGAGTTCTAGTTTTATAAAACTTTACACTACCTTTCATTTGTTAAAACATTTTCTTTACTATCACACCTGATCACACATCATACGTACATCAAGGTAAAAATTATTATCTTCATCATCATTCATTTCGTACATTTGGCATGTTTCACACATTTCATACTTATCGCATTTTTCGTATATTTATTATCTTTTCACTTTTATATTGGTCTCGTCATGTACTTAACCCCCATCTTGAGCACAAAGCTATATCATCTACGGTTAAGCGACAAAGACCCCATCTCGCACATATAGAGTAGTCACATAGACTAACTCCCCCTGTGTGTGAACCCTTAAGGGTTAGCCAAGATTGCACGCTGTAAACACACAGTTGAGCTAACAACTCTCAATGAGTTGTGAACATCCTTTCTTTTGCTTGCAAGGCTTTTCATTCGTTCATTATGTTCCACTTTTATTATCTTAAATCTTTCACTTCGTTAAGATAATACTTTACATTAATCATCATTATCACACCACGTAAAGTCACATCATCATACGTAATAAGGAGCATATCATACATAATATACATAATCATTATACATCATCATCAAGCATAAGCATCAATCACACATCATCATCAAGTCACATCATACATCACCCATCACATCATCTATGACTTCAAAAAGTCAACTTTGTAACACCCAGTTATTTATTATTTTGAAGCCGACGAAAGAAGAAAAAAAATAAAGTCCAAAGTCGAGGGACCAAACTCGCCAACGAGAGAAAGTTGGGTGAGTGGAGGTATTTAAAGGGAGAGGGCAGCCCTTACCCTCTCCCCACACCCACAAATCAGCCAAAGAAGAGAGAAAGAAGAGAGAAAGAAGAGAGAAAAAGGGAAAAAAGTTGGTTCGAGTTGGTTCAAGAGTGCAAAATCGTCGAGTAGCGGGTCAAATCGAAGCTCTTCTCGTTGTGGTCGTTTGTGTGAGTACTAGGACCCCTATTTTACACGTTTTTGAATGATTTGGGGCTGGAACACATCTGAAAATCGGGTTTTGGTGTGTGTGTGTGTGTGTTTTGACCCGTTTATGTATGTGTGGGTATGTGTATGATTCGTTTGGGTCTTGCTTTTGGGCTTGTGTGTGCTTGAATGGTGTTATGGTATGCATTCCTAAGGTTTAGGGTGGTTGATTTGGGCTTAGAATGGGTTTAGATTAGCTTGGAGGTCGAAAATGGCAGATTGGGTTCGGAATGAATTGCATTCTGCACTAGCTAGGGCTAGGCGACCGAATGGAGGCCATACGGCCGATTGAGGTGCGATTGGGTTCATTCGCACGACTGAGGGTTCATTCGCACGACTGAGGGTTCATTCGCATGACTGAGGGTTCATTCACACGACTGAGGGTTTATTCGCACAACTGAGAGCCCTCGCATAAATGCCAATTCGCATTAGTTTCATCCACATTAGGTCCATTCGCATAGGACTCATCCGCATGGAGTCCATTCGCATTAGTTTAATTTGCACGATTGGGTGTTCATCCGCATAGGTGTTCATCCGCATTGGTCTAATCACATAATGTTCAGTCGCCTGAAGGCCATGCGACTGAAGGGTGCCCATACGCCCAAATAGGGTTGTTGTACCCCGAGGAAAACATAGTTTAATTACTGACTTTCGGGGGAAAGTGCAGATGTAAGTTTTGACGTGAAAGTTCCCGTAAGTTCATGTAATATGACTGAGGCCTTAGAATGTATGTTGGACATAAGCATGAAGGGCATAGCACATGACAATGGTATACCTGAACTTTATTTTAGGTATTGTGGCCAGAGGTGCTATGCACCGTGAATGAAGGTCTATATTAGGCTTAGGCCCAGTACTATCAGCATGAAGGGTACAGTTCATGGTTTTGATAAAAGGAAAGATGTAATGACGAATGAACGAATAATGAAGATAATAATGATAGTATCTATGTGTACGTATGATGTATGATCGCATGAAAGTAAAGAACGGTTTTAACAAAGGAAAAGTATGTTTTATTTTATAAAACTAGAACTCACTCAGCAATGCTGACTTTTATGTGTTTCTAGTTGGCAGGTAATGATTGCTGAGGATGGCACGAGATGGCTACTCAGCTCTTTTGGATGGCATCCATTTATAATGCTTTTGTGATGTAATGCAACTTGGGTTTTGTAATTGGATAACGATGTATTATTTTACAAAAGCTATTATATTGAAATGGAATGCTTTGTTTAATTATATTGAAATGGAATGCTTTGTTTAAATGTTCCGCTCCAACGTTTTTATGTAATGTGATGAAAATATATGTTTTATGTGCAATGATTTACCAGCTGTAAGCGTCCCGGGATCGGGGCCTTACAACTTACATTACCCCTAGGAACCTCCCAAGTCAAAGCCTGCATTGTACATTTTCCCCAAAATTCAAAAAAATATTCTAAGTCTTAGGCGAATGGGCACTATTTAGGGGTATGGGCACTATTCAGACGCATGGGCAACACATAATCAATTCTAGGCAAATTCTTGGCGAACTCTAGGTGCATAGGCACTATGCAAGCGCATGAGTGCCTAGGTGCATGGGAATCCTGGGCGCATGGACACTTAGTCATTTTCATCCTATTTCTAGGTGCATGGCAACTATTTGGGTGTATGTAGTTTTGGGCGCATGGGAACACTTAGCAGTTATTTCTGTTGGACGCATGGGCCACTATTTAGGCGCATGGGCCACTGTTTAGGTGCATGGGCAGTCTATATCACACTTAAACAACTTATTTCAGTCCCCAATCATCATCTATCATGTTCTAAGCTTAAATCATACATCCTAAGCCTTAGAAACACGATCATAACAGGATCACAACACATACATAGCCCAAATCAAAACCTACCCGAAACCATATTCACACACATACCTACGCGTAAGAAACCATTTTCATAAAAAGTTCATACATGCATTTCCGGTCCTAAATCAGTTTAAAACAAGTAAAAAGGGGGTTCTAGAACTCACCTTATGCAACTTTCATGTAGGCTCTTCACACCCGAATGAAAATTGAGTTCAACCGCCTAAAGACCCACCAAAACACACCTGAACACACACAAACATACATAAGCATACAACCGAGGCTAAGGCCAGTTAAAAACATCACAAAACTATAAATTCTTACCTAGAGTTCTAATTTCTACTCTTGCTCTCCAAAAACCCAAGAGTTCTCTGCTCTTGTTTCCTCTCTCTCTAAAAATATCCGAAGATGTGGTGTTGTACGATAAGAGGGCGGTCATGCCCATTTTTACACCAACTTTTCAAACTTTTTGTCCTTTTGACGCATTTAACCCCTCAATTTGGGTTAATTGTGTTTCTTTCTTTTTATTCACTTTTATTCTTTCTTTCTTGTCTTTTAAAAAAATAACTGGGTATTACAGTAGGTTTTTTTTAATGGGTTAGTAGTCTGCAATATAGGTAATGGGGTTAGTAGGTTGCTTGTTCTAGTTTCCTATACATGTACTTTTGTTTGGTAGTAATGAAGTGTGGGTTTTCTATATTAAGATATACAACATCGAACAATTGATAAATTCATTGTTCATTCAATCATTGAGTGTAAATAATGAGTGTTCTAAACTACATCTTTGCTTGATCTGAGGGGCCTGATATCCAACATTTGGTATCAAAGCTTTGTGAGGCACATACCCGGGATCGAAGATTGAAGACAGAAGACCATCGTGAAGGTTCTGTGTGAGCCGTACTGGGTTCTGGGTGAGCCAAACAAGTTCTGTTTGAGCTTGCCGAAAGAAGAAAGAAGTCTATATGTGTGATCGTTGCGGGTTCTATATGAACCGTGAAGCGTTCTGTGTGAATCGAAGAAAGTCCAAGAAAAAGGTTCTGCATGAACCAGTTTTGTGTAAACAAAAGTGAGAATCTGTGTGATTCACGTGTAAAGTGTAAACAAACCTACGTGAAGAGGTGTGGAGACGTAGTGGAAAAAGAGATTGAAGGTTGGTTGTAATTAATAAAAAAACAAAAAGAGAAGGAGCTTGAGGCAATATGGGGTTGAAAAGTCAATAATAAGAAGGAATCTTTCACTCTTGGTAATTTGCTATCGTGCGAAAACTAATATATTTCTTGTTTCTTTAGCAACTTTAAGTATCCAAAGCAATGGCATAAGGTAGTGCAAGTGTAGGCGCTGAAATGGTTTCGGCAAGAGAGAAAAGTCAAGTGTTGTTACAATGCCTTAAGTTAATAACTACAAAATACAAACTATGGGAAATTATGGTGAAGATGATTTTGAGAGTGCAAGGCTTATGGAAGGCCATAGATCCAGTGACGGGTGCGACGGTTGAGGCAAAAAAGAACTACATAACAAAGACTATCATCTTCCAATCCTTGGCCGAAGATATATTGCTCTAAGTGGAAAAATATAGAGATGCAAAAGACGTATAGGAAGCGATTAGAGTACGATATCTGGATTCGAACGAGTCCAAAAGGCTCGTTACAAACACTAAGAAACGACCTAGAGTTGTTGACGATGAAAGAAACAAAACAATTCATGGTTTTGCAGGTAAGTTAAGCGGTATTGTGGCTAAATTCAAGAACCTTGGATCAACACTTGAAGGTGAAGTGATAGTAAGAAAACTTCTCAACTCGGTTCCAAAGAAATATTTACAAATTGTGGCTACCATTGAACAATACTCAGAGATTGACAAGATGCAATTTGAGGAAGCCGTTGGATGATTAAAGGCTTATGAGGAAACGATCAAAGGACAAGACGGGGAAGAAGAAAGCAAAGGTAAACTCCTACTTTCTAAGACGGATACTCGAAGAAACTTTGGAAAAGCGAGTGACGGGAAGAACAATGGTCGTGGTAGGGGTCTTAATGGATATGAGAAGGATAATCAACAAGGCAATGGAGGTTATGAAAATGATACGGGTCATGAGTTTCGTGGAAGAGGACGTGGACGAGATAATTACAAAGGTAACTTAAGGTATTATGAGTGAGGAAGATTCGGGCACTTTGCATACGAATGTCCCGACTTGAAGGGAAAAGAGGAAGAAACAAATTTGATTCAAGCACATGAAGATGAGCCGGTCCTACTTTGAGAAAGAAATGGGTTGAATTAAAGATTAAAGGGGTGAGTGAAAGGGTTAATCTTGAATGTTATGAATATGGGTCAAAGATGGGTCAAAGATGCATGGGTTATTACGTAGATAATGGCATAGTTGCATAGAAATGTTTATTTTGTTTCTTTGTTTAAAGTTAGTTGGCAAGTTAATTGTTAGTCAAATGTAATGGGTAGCTTTTTTTTTAATGGGTTAGTGGTCTACAATGTAGGTAGTGGGGTCAGTAGGTTGCTTGTTCTAGTTTCTTATATATGTAATTTTGTTTGGTAGTAATGAAGTGTGAGTTTTCTATATTAAGATATGCAACATCGAACAATTGATCAATTCATTGTTCATTCAATCACTGAGTGTAGAATAATGAGTGCTTTAAACTACATCTTCCTTGATCTGAGGGGCCTGATATCCAACAAAAGCTTCTCCTTTAAAGGAGATCAGAACTAACAATATCAATAAAATCCTTCAAACTTCTAAGAAAATACATTATTGGAAACAATAGCCCTCCCCCATTATCTCCTTTGTTCTAATTCACAAACTAACCATATAATTAATTTGAAAATATAAGAAGATGCATTTAAATTAGTCCCCTAGTACTTTGCTCGGCTCAACACCTTCAAATCCTTTTGACCCGACTTGTATGGCTAAACTTGTCTTCTTAACGACTTGGATTGCATGGCTTTAGGTTGGGTCATATAACAAAAACCTCTCATTGCAAAAATGTCTTGTTTGTAATGAGAGTCGATGGGTTAACAGAAACCCACTATGATACCCTTAACACATTAACTTTAAGTCTATTAAAGTTTATTCGTGTCATTTTTGACCCATTTAAAGTAAAAACTTTGGATTTTTTTAAGTTTATCAATTGAGTTCGTGTCATTTTTAACCCACTGGCACTAAGATAGACTCAAATGATCTAGGTTATAGTTTAAATTGGTCAAAATGAGCCAAAAAAACTTGGATAAACTTAAAAACATCCTACTTTAACTTTAAACTTGTCAAAATCCAGTAACTTACAATTTATACTTTGTTTTGTAGGCTGAAATTGCAAGATTGTTTCAAGATCTGAATTTTTTAATACAACTTACATAGTTTATGGATTTGAATATGGCTTCAATTTAAGCTGGCGAAGATCTTGGACGGAAGTAACAACTAGTTATTAAATAACTACTTTATGTTTGCTTTCGGTAGTTTTATATTATAGTACAAAAAATTTTGAAATACTTAATGTTTATGCACATTGTATGTTTATATCATGTACTTTGAATTTTTTTTATAGTGTATTTTGTCTTTGATAGGAAATCTAGATGCATCTTTATGCATGTACATTTGGTTTGTGAAACTAGGATTAACCGACTTATAGAAAAAAAGTATAGAAAATAAAATAGTGGTCGCTAACGGTGAATATGTTGCCGCTAATACTTTCTATATTTATTTTTACCAGCGTTAAATTGTATCTTCAATGGCGAAAAATTCCATCATATTTGTATCTATCAGTGGCAATACTTTATTGATATTAGCGGCGACCTACTAGCGGTGACAAGTAGCTGCTGATACTATTAACAGCAACAAAGTACCTTTTTTTTCGGTGACGAATGCTGTCGTTAATAGTCAAAACCTTTTGTAGTGATCCCTTAATATATAACTACTTTTCCTTTGTATTTTTCCTTAAAAATATATATTATCATAAACTCTTCTAGTGAGATCAATAGATTCCGTAGAATATAGAGTACTTAAAATGAAAGACAATGGTCGATAACTATAATTAGTCTCAATATGCAATTGGTGTATATATGTTTGTAGATTTGTCTTCATATTCATCAAAATTTTACTCTTAAAAGGTCAATATAATCATAATTATGCCTATTTAAGGCCCCGTTCCCGGAACGCTTACAGCTGGTAAATCATTGCATATAAAACATATAACTATACATTTAACATTCATAAAACATTACAGCGGAAATATAGAAATAACTTTTCATATCATTACAAATGCTTTTGCAAGTTAATACAAGCGTTCTTTTCAAACCATCGTTCGTTCGCATTACAATGAAAAAACATTAAACAAAAGAATGCCATCCAAAAGAGCTGAGTAGCCGCCCCATGCCATACTCAGCAACATTACCCGCCAACTGGAGACACACAAAAGTCAGCGTTGCTGAGTGAGTTCTAGTTTTATAATAAAACATACTTTATCTTTCGTTTAAAAACCGTCCATTTCTTTCTTTCAAATCATAACAGTCTTAAAATGTGATCACACATTGTACGTACACATAGATAATAGTTATTATCTTCATCATCATTCATTTCGTACTTTTATTATCTTTTGTTTTCATCTAGGTCCTGTCATGTGCTTAACCCCCTCTAGAACACCAAGCAATTCATCTAGGGTTAAGCGAAAAGGACCCCATACATCTCGTCAATCATAAAGACTGAACCCCTGTGTGCATCCTCATAGGGTATTTAACCCACACATAGTTGAGCTGACAACCCCTCATTGGGTGTGAACCTCCATACATATGCTTGATCACACGGATCAAGCCCCAGTGTGCATCCTCATGGGGTAGCTAACCCGCACACGGTTGAGCTAACACTCCTCATTGAGTGTGAACCTCCATACATTTGTTTGCAAGACTTTCTTACGTTCGTTTCTTTCTTTAATGCATGCATTCTTCATTTCGTTCCTCTTTTCATTATCTTCCACTTTACGTTACATAATACTTTTCATTTCGTTCATTAGCATTCAACGTAAAGCCATAGAAAAATAATCATACAAAGCAAGGAACATAACATACACAGTCAACATCATCATACCGGGAATCATACATACATAACACATATTATACATACCATCAACATGCATAAACATACAACATTGTACATTATCAACCATGCTCAACATAACCTATATGGCCTCAAAAGTCATCTTACTTGAACCCCCGGGAACCTTCCACGTCAAAACCTACATCTGCACTTTCCCTAAAAGTCAGTAAATAAACTATGTTCCCTCGGGTGCACAAGCCCTACTTGGGCGTATGGGCACCCTTCAGTCGCATGGCCTTCCAGGCGACTGAGCAGAATGCGGATGAACACTAGGCGAATGGGCCCCATGCGAATGGACCCAATGCGGATGAACACAATGCAGATGAGTCCCATGCGAATAGAACTAATGTGGATGAACACTTGTGCGATTGAGCACAAATGCGGATGAACACCTTGTGCAAATGAAACTAATGCGGATGGACACCTAGGCGAATGGACCCTCAGCCGCATGACTCCCATGCGAATGGCCCTTAGTCGTACAACACACAAGCGTATGGACTCCAATCGCACAACTCACATGCGAATGAACCTCGGTCGCACTCCTTTCAGCCGTATGGCCTCCATTCGGTCGCCTAGCCCTAGCTGATGCAGAATGTAGTTCATCCCGAACCCAATCTACGATTTTCAGCCTCTAACCCCTCCTAAACTCGTTCTAAGCCCAAATCAACCATCCTAAACCTTAGAAACACATACCACAACACCATACAAGCACACACAAGCCCAAAACCAATCTCCACTTGCATCACAAACAAACACATACATACGGGTTCAACACACACATTTCAAAAAACGGGTTTAACTATGTGTTCCAGCCCTAAATCAGTTGAAAACATGTAAAAGAGGGGTCCTAGAACTCACACAAACAACACCGTCGAGTAGAGCTTCCATTCAACTTGCTACACTTCAACTTTCACGCTCGAATCCACGAGAACCAAGCTTGAAACTCTCTTTTTCTTCCTTTTTCTCTCTTTTGTAGATTTTACAAGTATGGGGGGTGTGGGCTACCCTCCTCTTTATTCCCCTACTCATCCAATCTTTCTCCTATTTTGGCAAGTTTGGTCCCTCGACTTTAGACTTTATTTCTTTTTCTTCTTTCGTCGGCTTCAAACAAAATATCCGGGTGTTACACCTATGATCTAATGATACGTGAATACATATACATGTTAATAATGCATATCATTTTCCATTTTAAGCGCTTTTGTTATAAATTCATCTTTATTGATATTTAGTTGTGATTAATTTGAATTTTATAGTTTTTGATGGGTGCTTGGTGATATCAAAAGAAAAAGGCAAGAAATCAATGAAGATTTTGAAAGTTTAGAGAGTGTTATGGCCATGACTAGTTATGTCATGATCATAACAAGCATCAGGTCTCCTATTTTTACGTATAATGGCCATGACTGATTCCATCATGACCATAATACGTTTCAGGATCCCTTCTTCTTCCTCACTTGAAGGGATGGAATTTTGGAGAAAAAAACCCTAGTTTTCTCTAATGTTGTGGTGATTTTTGAAGAATTTTCTTAAGAGTTTGAATTAAGATTAAAGATCAAGCATTTCAAAAAAGATTCAACTCCACACAACCCACCTTTACTTACTTTTTGTTTGAAAATAGCAAGATTCATCATGTTTTCTTTCATTTTTATGAGTTTGGTTGTGGTTTTTGTAAGCCTCATGGGCTAAATACTCTTTATCACTTAGGTGGTGTTTGTTTTCTTTAAAATATCTATGAAGCCTTTTTTATTTGCACCACACAGACCACATGCAGACATGAGTGTTTGAAGATTGTTTGTCTTCTCGAAGAGATTTCATTAAAAAACATCTACGTGTGGTCTTCTTGGTGCAGACATAAGAATACAAGTTCAAACCCTTCTAATATTCTCAACTCTTTTCTCAAACCATTTCTACTCTTTCTAACCTTCTAGCTACCTCCCAAACCTCCACCATCGCCTTCTTTCCTGGTGACCACCGTCCACTCTATCTCAACGTGCACATCCCATCTCGATCACCCTCACAACCCTCGCGAACCCCATATCGTGCCACAGACCCTATCTCGGTCACCCTTTTAACCCTCACGAACCCACCCTCGAGAACCCCATCTCACTGTCGCACACCATCTCGCAGTCACTAAAGCCGCTAGCCACCCTTTTAGTTATTGGGTAACATGTTTTTCTTATTTATTTTTTAATACATGTGGATCTGGTTGAATGTGGGTTAAATTAGATACTTTTGATTTGTTTACAAGTCGTAGCCTCTTTCCTTTTATGAAAGGTGTTATTCTAGGTTACTAATATAAGCTTTTATTTTTCTTGGTTGAATGTGGGTTATTAAAAGTTCAGTTTATTTTAACGGTTTGCAGAAGTTAAAAACCAAATAGTATTCTTCTTGTAGACTGCAGAGATTTGATCCACCTTTACTTTTATAGATGTATGTAGATATGGTTCGCAAACTGCGAACATTTTACCTCTGAAAAACAAACTGCACCTTAAATTAGATGAAGCTTAGCATACTTTGATATTTTACATGTAACTTTGTGGTTACAATTAGGTTATTGCTAATTACAAGGTTATGAATGCTCTTAAATGATTGTATGTGTTTGTCAAAATTGATAAAATGATGAAACTTGTGGGTGTTATAACCATATTATGTTAGAAAACCTTATGTTTTAAAACATTTTTTCATGAATTGTATACATTAATGTGTGATTTATGACATGTGACTAAGAATAGTAAATGAAGGTTGATTATTTAGTAAAGTTAACCAAGTGTGTATCCTTATACAAATGTTTCAACAAATAGTTATGCTTGTTGTGAATCTCTCCAAGCTTTATATATGTAACTATAGATAATGCGTAAATTTGTGGTTCATGTATTATTGTTAGGACATTCATAAGTTGAAATATTTACATAACTATTGTCACATTATGTGAATTTAGGAGGTTACCATGTATATATCTTGTTAACTTTCCAAAGTTTGTGGGTTTGATATCCCTTACAAGAGTCCAAACCATCTTTAACACTAACTAATTAATAATTAGTTTATCATGGCATAACTTTACGTGACTATTATATGTTTGTTGTTCTAGCTTTCTAAAAAGTTATAAAATCAGATAACCATGATAGGTGTTTAGTTTACTTTCATGCTACTGTGTAGAAAATGATCTCACCATAGGTTCATGCATTTTGTCATGCTTTTGCTAAGTAGAGTCGAAATGTAAATGATATTTTTCTATGATTAATTATCTTCATCTTCATTTATATACTTTAACTAGACTAATCGTTAGCTAATTTAATTAATCATAATATTCACAACCAATCTCTTATCGGCTAGATAATGATAAATACTTAGTATCGGGAGCTCTCGTGTCCATGGCTCGATATTTGGTTCTTACCAAAAAAAATATATTACCACTCGATAGGTACACTTGCCTATTGTGTGTGTATTTAGTCATAAGGTGAAAACCATTTCATAAATATAAAGCTTGATAATGTAAAACCCACCGCTAAAATATACATATCAAAATACACATTAAGTTTTTAGCATTGTTGTCGGGGACACGACAATTCTAAGAAAGATCCAAGTCATAACCTTAGCCAATTCTTTAGATTTACTTAATTTAATATATTTATTTTATTACCTTTATCTTTTTACACGTTTCCCGGTGTTTGTGTTTACACAAAGCTTATGTTCGCATCTTCAAGGGCTAATCATCTTGTAATGCCTTATTTTGAACCCGTAAAGGTAATCAGAAGGACTTACAGCAAGATCCCAAAAAGTAGCATAAGAAATTGATAGTGAAGCAACAAGGCTAGAAGGCACAAATGAAACCGAAAGCAAGAATTACCTCTTTAAGAAAAGGGCAAAAAAATAATTAGTCTACAAGTATCGTGGTCAATGCACCAATGTATATCGCTAATATGACACGACATCAAAATAGTTTAAACCTAATAAGAAATAATTTATAAGACATGTAACTTAGTTCCCTTCTGTCAAAAAATAGTATACCTCATGTACTTGGTTACTCTAATGATATATATAGGATTGGCTTCATGTGAGAACCCTAAGAAATTGTAAGAACCCCTTAACTAAACACATCTTTTCATTTGGCATCAAAGATGGAATATTCCATTTGAATGGTTGTCATTATATCAAGGATAAAATTGTAATTTTGGTTTTGTACAATATTTGAGTATCATACATATACCTACCATCTTCTTTTCTTCTTATCTCTCTTTCTTTCTCATTTTCTTTTCTTTATGCTACACTATATTTTTTCTTTCTTCTTTGAACCCAAATCTCCATTTGATCCCCATCGCTAGAGACTGTAAGAAGCCGAGGGCGGAGAGCTCGGGAGAGGGGAATAAGAAGCCGGAGGAAGGAGGGCAGAGGGCAAGTGCTAGAGCTTACACTATGACCCGGGAGGAAGCCAGAGCCGATCCCGATGTTGTGTCAGGTATGTTTCTAGTAAACCAAATTTATGCCTCTGTATTGTTTGATTCCGGTGCTAGCAGGAGTTTTAGTTCCACTACTTTTTGTGCTAAGTTGCCTGTTAGTAGTAGAAAGGTTAGTACACCATTCAATGTAGAAACTGCTATTGGTAAGTCCACTAGAATTACTAATGTGATAGAGGACTATGCCATAGAACTAGAAGGTCATAGGTTTGCTGCTAGGTTACACCTGATACCCCTAGGTGGATTTGATGTAGTACTAGGGATGGACTGGTTAGCAACCTTTGAAGCAAACATCGTATGTCGCAAGAAGATGATTCGATTAGTTGCACCCGATGGGAGTTTGGTCACGATTTTTGGAGATCGCGTTACTACAATCCCGAAGATGATTTCGATGGCGGTGGCGGGGAAGTGCATAAGACGTGGATGTAGTGCCTACTTGGCATATGTAAAAGATGTGGATGCGTCGGTACCATAATTATCCAAGGTACCAGTGGTGCGTGACTTTCAAGACGTATTCCCGGAAGACTTACCTGGCGTGCCACCGGATCGCGAGATTGAGTTCCAAATTGATTTGATACATGGTGCCCAACCCGTTGCCAAAGCACCGTATCAGTTAGCTCCGACAGAAATGAAAGAGCTGATAGAGCAGTTGCAAGAGCTGCTCGATAAGGGGTTCATTACACCGAGTATCTCTCCGTGGGATGCTCTGGTCCTGTTTGTGAAGAAGAAAGACGGTAGCATGAGGATGTGCATCGACTACCATGAGCTGAACAAGCTGACAATGAAGAACCGATACCCCTTACCGAGGATTGATGATTTGTTTGATCAGCTTCAGGGTGCCAGCTGGTTTTCAAGGATAGATATTCGATCTGGTTACCATCAGCTGAAGGTGAAGGAGCAGGATATCCCTAAAACAGCTTTTCACACGCGCTACGGTCACTATGAATTTCTTGTTATGTCATTTGGTCTGACCAATGCGCCAGCTGCTTTTATGGATTTGATGAATAGAGTGTGTCGGCCGATGTTGGATAGATCAGTGATTGTGTTCATTGATGATATCCCGATCTACTCGAAGAGCAAAGAAGAGCATGTTGGACACATCCGGGAAGTGTTGGAGACCTTAAGAAGGGAGAAGTTGTATGCCAAATTCTCCAAGTGCGCGTTCTGGTTGCGCGAAGTTCAATTCTTAGGTCACATGGTAAATCCCGAGGGGATTATGGTAGACCCTGCTAAGGTGGAGGCTGTGATGCAATGGAAATCTCCAATGACGCCATCCGAGATTCGTAGTTTCTTGGGGTTAGCGGGATATTAACGAAGGTTTATTCAGGACTTCTCCAAGATAGCCTCCTCGTTGACTAAGCTGACCTGTAAGGATGTAAAGTTCGTGTGGGGTGAAGAGCAAGAAAGGGCTTTTGAGGAGTTGAAGACCAGACTGACCCAAGCCCCTGTCTTGTCATTACCCGAAGGAAGTGAGGATTTTGTGGTCTATTCAGATGCTTCTTATTCGGGGTTGGATTATGTGTTGATGTAGCGAGGTAAGTGTAGGATTCTATGTGCCCAAGACACTTAGAATATTGATGTGGTTAGTACGTTAGGATCCAAGTCGGGTTATACCCAAATAACAAGCTTTGCAAACACAAACAATTATTTAATTGACGATATGATCATGCAATTAAATAAACACACCATATTTAGAAAAATAGGTTTTCTAATTAAATTGCATATGAGATGGAACAACTTATTAGGATATTTTGTTCAAGAATTTTATTTGTAATGTTATCTAAGTAGGTTAGATAACATCAAATAACAAAAGGGTGTATAAATTATATAATTAAATGGTTAATTGTATAAATAATTTAGTGACTTGTTGTATATTGTGTGTGTGTGTATGTTTAAGAGGGAAACCCTCTTTCAAAATAATTTTTTTGGTCGCCCAAGCAAGGGGTATTGGCCCTTTTCCCTTGAAAACACACACACACTTAACTTGTCTTACACCCAAAAGGTTCACCTCTCATATGACATGCAAAAAACCCAAATGCAATAACTCTTTCTCTCTCTCTCTCTACACCTCTCAAAAGACAGCAGAAAGAAAGAGCAATTTTCAGGTTTTAGGTGGTTGTTGGTGTTGAATCTCCCTAACAAGAGGTGCTTGCAAGGAGGCTTGGGGTATACTAGCTTGAGGACTTCTTCTCTTGGAGTCTTGGCCGATTTTGGACATCTCCATCTTCATCAAATCCACGTTTTTGGCAGCCTCTTTTGGAAGCATTATCTTGAGCTGCTGAAAGGTAGTTATGGCAGCTTGTTAATGACTGTCCATTATGCTTGTTTTTGTGTTCATAGCTTGCTTATTCACATATTAAGACCCTTTGTTTTGGGTTTGCTTTATACTTTTATATGGTCACCTAAAGAACATAATTTTCAGCTTATAAGTAAGCTATTATAATGTTGTTATTCCGCTGCGTTTTCAGAAAGTTTGATGGGTTAAACTAAGTTTTATGTTCTTGCAAACCCAACAGTAAGGTGATAGCCTACGCATCTCGACAACTGAAAATGCATGAGGTTAAATATCCTACTCATGATCTGGAATTAGCAGCGGTGGTCTTCACACTAAAGATTTGGAGGCACTATCTGTACGGGACGAAGTGCAACATTTTCACCGACCATAAGAGCTTGAAGTACTTCTTCGAGCAGAAGGACCTGAACATGAGGCAGAGACAATGGTTGGAGCTTATAAAGGATTACGATTGCGAGATCCATTACCATCCGGGCAAAGTCAACGTGGTGGCTGATGCTCTTAGCCGAAAGGAGAGGCCCGAGCCGATTCAGGTGAAAGCATACCAACTGATCATGACCTCTGATGTAATTAAACAAGTCAAGGAGTTTCAAGATGAGGCATTAAAAGAGGATCATCTAAACTCTGAAAGAATGAGAGATCTGGTTGGGGAATTGGGTGAAAACACACTTGGTGTTAAAACCCGATTTGGACGAGTGCGGATTCCTCGTTTTGGGGATCTACGGGTGAAAATAATTGATGAAGCCCACAAAACTTGATACTCCATCCACCCTGGTGCCACAAAAATGTATCAAGATGTGAAGAAGGATTTTTGGTGGCCGGGTATGAAGCGCGATGTGGTGGGATGTGTGAGTAAGTGCCTAACTTGTTTGCAAGTGAAGGACAAGCATCAAAAGCCGTATGGGAAGATCCAACCTTTGGATATACCGGAATGGAAGTGGGAGCACATCACCATGGATTTCATTACGAAGCTGCCACGTACTCCGAAGGGGTACGATGCCATATGGGTGATTGTTGACCGTTTGACGAAGAGTGCCCACTTCCTACCGATCCGCGAGACATATTCATCCGAGAGGTTGGCTGACTTGTTCATCAAGGAGATTGTAACTCGTCATGGTGTGTTGGTGTCCATTGTGTCTGATCATGACACCGGTTTACCTCTAAATTCTGGAAGAAATTCCACGATGCCATGGGGACGAGGTTACATATTAGCAAGGCTTATCATTCCCAAACTGATGGTTAGTCAGAAATGACCATTCATACATTGGAAGACATGCTTCGGGCATGTGTGATTGATTTTGAGGGAAACTAGGATGACCACCTACCGTTAGCTGAATTCTTATACAACAACAGCTATCGTGTCAGCATTGGCATGCCACCATATGAGATGCTATACGATAGGAGATGCATAACACCCGTTTGTTGGGGTGATATTGGTCAAAAGGAATTGGGGAGCGTCAAGGTAATTGAGGCTACGACTGAGAAGATTAAAGCCTTCATGAAGGCAGCTAAAGATAGGCAGAAGTCGTATGCCGATAGACGACGCAGACCGATTGAGTTCCAGTGGGTGACCGGGTTATGTTAAAGGTCTCACCTTGGAAGGGTATTATCCGATTCAGTAAGCGAGGCAAGTTGAGCCCAAGATATATAAGCCCTTTCCGAATCATTACTCGAGTAGGAGAGGTGGCCTATAGGTTGGAGTTACCAGATGAGTTAAGTGGGATTCACCCGACATTCCATGTATCTCATCTGAGAAAGTGTTTAGCTGATGAAGACATGATTGTTCCACTGGAAGACGTTGAAGTAGATGAAAGGCTCAATTATGTGGAGCAACCAGTGGCAATCATCGATCATAAAGAGAAGAGACTAAGGAATAAAGTGGTTCCTCTTGTGTGTGTACAGTGGAAGCACAGGAAGGGATCCGAATCTACATGGGAAAATGAGAAGGAGATGAGGCAGCATTATCCTCGTCTGTTTGAGGAATAACAGGTTTCGGGGACGAAACCTATATAAGGGGGTGGACTTGTAACACCCGGTTATTTTAAAAAGACAAGAAATGAAGAATAAAAGAAAGGAAAGCAATAAAGTCTAATTGGAGGGACTAAAAGTGTCCAAAAGGACAAAATCTTTGAAAAGTTGGTGTAAAGGTGGGCATGGCCGCCCACCCTCTTTTCACATCACTTTCACTTCGGTTTTAGAGAGAGAGAGAAAGGAAGAGAGCAGAACTTCGGGTTTGAAGAAGGAGAAGAGAAGAAATCGAATTCAAGGAAAGAATTCAAGGTTTTTAAGTGTTTATGACGGGTTTTATCTCGGTTATATGTTTATGTGCTTATGCGTTTGTGTATGTGCTCGGGTGTGTGTGTTTAGTGGGGTTTTTAGGTGTTTGAACTCAGTTGCAAAAGGGTTAGAAGGAAGAAACACCCAAGTTGACCAGGTGAGTTCTAGACCCCGGTTTCTACTTGTTTTAAACATCTTTGGGGCTGAAATGTATCTAAAACGATTTTCAAATGTTTATGTATGTATACCCGTATGTGTTATGCATGTTGGATGATGATTCTTGAATGCTTATAGGTTTTTCATGTTTAGAATAGCTCTAGTAAGCTTAAAACAGATAGGTATGATGAAGGGGTTCGAAATCATCCTAGAAACATGTTACATAGAAGGTTCATACGCCTAGATAAGGCTCATGCGCCTGAAAATGCCTTAGAAGGATTTAAGTATAACCCTTGCTTCTGAACAGTAGCCCATGCGCCTAAAATTGCCTTAGAAATGTTTAAGTATAGCCCATGCGCCTGAACAATGGTCCACGCGTCTAGAAAAATTAGTCGGATGACTAAGTGTAGGGCCATGCACCCCAATAGTGCCCATGTGCCTAAGTGTCCATGCGTTCAAATGACCCATGCGCCTAAGTGTTAATATGCCCGAATAGTGCCCATGCGCCTAAATTGTTCATGCGCCTAAGAGTTAAAGCAGTTAAGTGTTGACTGATGCGCCTACATAGTAATGAAACGCCCAAACAGGGCTCATGCGCCCAAATAGTGTCTAAGCGCCCAACACTTAGAATTTATTACATAATTCTTGGGAGTTTGTGCTCTTAGGGTTTTGACCGAGGTTTGACTAGGGCTTATTAATGATGGGTTTCATGCATGATTATGATTGCCTTATGATTGTTCCTTGTTATTATTATTGCTATTATTATTACTTATAGTGTGTGACTTTACGTGGTATGTTATTATCGTAACGTAAAGTATATCGTAATAATAAAGAGAAAGAGCAATAAAGAAAAGAATAGGAACATTAATAAAATATTAACAAGTCTTGCAAGCTTACAAGAGGTACACGACCGTGTTTTCGTTAGCTCAACTGTGTTGTGGGTTAGCTACCCTATTATGTACATAGGGCTAGTCTTGGAGATTGGCAGGACCTCTGTAGTGTACCCTAGATGTTTGGGTTGGCCTTGTATACAGTAAACAGAACCCTTTTGAGGGATATAGATGGCCCATCACCAGTTTTTATCGCGCATACAGTTTAGGGTATTGCTCATTGGTCCATACAGAAAGTGAAAGATAAAGATAAAAGATTACAGAACATACAAGGCATACAGTAAAAAGAACGAACAGTATCTGTTCATATAGTTAATGCGTGCTCGCATATACAGTAAAGAGTTGTATTTCATAGAAAGAGTATTTTCATATACAACATGCAGAAAGTATTTTATTACTTGTAAAACTAGAACTCACTCAGCAACGCTGACTTTTATACATTTTCAGTTGGCAGGTAATTATTGCTGAGGATGGCACGAGGGTGAAGCTACTCGGTAGGGAAAGACTCACATCCATTCGTATTTTATGTTGTTGTTGTTTTGTAATGCGGTAAAACAATTCTTTTGTAATCAGTTAAATGATGATGTATTGCTCAACAACAATGGCTTAAATGAAATGAATGGTTTTTGATATATTATTTTCACTGCTTAAGTTTATATAATTATAATGTTAAATGTTTTTACTGCTATGATTGACCAACTGTGAGGTCTCCGGGAACGGGGCCTTACATCTGGGTTCATTGATGCATATTTATTATATTCTATGTTACACTATTTTACAATTATGTTATACCTTCTTACAATGATGCTACACTTATTTATATTAACAGATCAGTAAGTCGCATTAGTTTATATTGTTTTACTGATTGATGCATATTGTTTAATATTGGTTTACATTGGTGTAATGTTGGGTTTTTCATAGTGTAACTTGATGTTTTAGATATACTTGTTTACTAATTGTTATGTTGTTAGTGCATATGTTCTTAGCTAATTAATTGTGATGTAGTTTTGCTATACATGCAAAAGATGTAGTTTAGGTGTTGTAAAATGGTTTTAGGTGTTTTAAATGGTTTTTAGGTTCTTACGGTGGTGTTACACTTATTTATAATAATGTAATAGTAATCAGTTTATATTTGTTTTACACATTGTTTTATATTACTTAATATTGATTTACATTGGTTTACATTCGTGTAATATTGGTTAATATTAGGTTTTTCATAGTTTACTTGATGTTTTACACATAATTGTTTAGTAATTGTTTTTGTTATTCAAATAAACATGATGTAATTGAGTATAAATATTATGAGATGTCATGCTACTTATTGTTATGTTGTTAGTGCATATGTTCTTAGCTTACTAATTATATTTTCATTTGACTACAATGATGTAGTTTCGTTATACTAGTGTAAGATGTAGTTTAGGTGTTTTAAATGGTATTTATGTGTTGTAAATGCTAGTTACAAAGATGTAACTACATACATCTTAACTATAGCATACAAAATTGTTGAGACTTTATGGAAATTAAA